>JBBBDQ010001308.1:5735000-6017500 GCA_037127315.1 Ascarosepion bandense
ACCTACTCACGTTAATTTTTATTTATTTATTTATCTCTCTCAGATGTTTTCCCGGCCTGTCTTGCTGCTTCAATTCTACTTGTTACTCTGAGGTATTCATACAACTATTCTGGTCTTTTCTTCATTCAACTGAGCTTGTCGAGACACATTCAGAAAGTTCTAATCCATGCAAAAGTTTATGAGACTATAGCTGCACAATCTTTCTCTCTAATTACAAACAGTAAATTCATGTGCATGACAAATTTGTGATCACCATAAAATGTAAAATTTCTTACCCTTATATTTTTTTCAACATTACTCCTCATTTAATCCTCAAAGTTTGTAACTTTTTTAATATTATTTTTTATGAAATATTTAACTTAAGGCACATATTATGAAATGAAGTATTATCACTATTTCACAAATTATTGAACTAGCATCTTTACCTTTGTTGTTTTGATACCTGTGAGTTGGCCTATAAATTTTCTAGTACTACTATATTATGTCACATGAAGAAAAAATTGAAACACATTCTTTTTGTTAAAGAAAGGTGCAAACTTTTACAACTTTTTTACACTTAATAGACACAAGCTTAAAAAACTAATGTAAATAGAATTAAGACATTAGGGCATGTGCAATACACCTCAAGATGAAAGGGGCATGTGTTGGTCAAAACAACAAAATAAGGATATATGAGTAAAGAATTGTTTAATTACTCAGCACGAGAAGAAATAACTCAGTTTTATCATGAACTCATTGTCACTCAGTTGTTCAGCTCATATTCACATTAAATAAAACAATAAAGTATTAAAAAATAAATGTCCATCTGAAGTGATGAAATTATTAACTGATAAATTTAACACTTCTGCCTAGGATCAGAGTGTAGTGTCTGCATGCTTGGTGAAAAAGTTTCACACACACATAAATATATATGTTTATATGTGTATATACTGACTGATTGCTTTTTATGGTTTATCAACCCTTTGTCGGTTATTTAAAGCGGAAACATATATGGGATTTTAAGAATAATTAGTTTTTTTTATGTATGTGATTATTGAACTAATTTTTTTTTTTTGAGAATAGCAATGATTTTTCCAGTTGCATGTCCTACTATTTAACCCATATCTTAGAGCAGGAAATAGATTCATACCTTTTCCAAGGGCATTTGTACATACAGGAATAAAATGATCCCAAATGGAATTTGTAATTGACTCCCCAATTTCTCATTCAGAGAGGTATCCATTATGCTACCAGTACCTGCATATGTTTTATATATATATATATATATATATATATATATATATATATATATATACACACACACACACACACACACATGGATGCATATTGTGTTTTAGACAGATGGACAAGTATGCATTGAAAAGCTTTTGTATCTACCCTATTTTCCCCTACTGCAGAAAGCTGAGGATCTTTAAACAAGCGCATAATAAACCCGCAAATATTTTCTGACATAAATAGTTTAATGCTGGTCTTCACGTGAATGCATGGTGTTTAATCTATGGGCACCTTTTTTTTATTTTTTTATATACATGCAAAAAGAGAGTGGGATAGAATGGTCTACAAGACTAAACATATGTATTGATGTTTGCAAACCATAGCAGACATAAACTCTTTAGTAGCAAATGGAAAAATAGTTTGAAAGAAAAGTTAATCACAGATATGACTATTCTTATATCAGATATGTAAGCATTATTTTTAAATATATTTGTATGCATGTGTGTGTGTGTGTGTGTGTGTGTGTGTGTGTGCATCAGAGAATATACCACTGTGTGCATTCATACCTAGATATATATGCACAAGCAGATGGTAAAATGTTCATGGTCTGACCCTCTTCCCAAAATCTGATGAAATTACCGAAGATAAAAAATAAGTAAAACCCTCTAAGCTAGCCCAAGAACTTTTCAGCACTATCTCATGAGCAAGTTTTTATATATATATTTAATATATTTAAAATTAATTATACACAAATTTATATGTACCTTTAAATATATATTTACAGACACATGTAAATAGGCCATCATGTTATATATCTGTATATATGTAAATATATAGTTTTATATACTATATAAAAAAATCAGTGTGTATATATATATATATATATATATATATATACACACACACACACACATGTAACTTGTGCATACAGGTACAGTTAGATTAATATTTAATATCTAAGTATACAATATATATATATATAGCAAGCACATAGATGCATTTATATCTTAGAAAATTCAATTAATGCTTTTCTACATCTATTTCATTCATTACTGGCTTATTTATCTACAAAATCTATATCTTTGTATTAGAGCAAGCATACAAAATATTTGAAGCGTGTCTGGCTCAGCATGTTAGTCAAGGCAGATGCACTACCCTCTGAGCACACATGTGTACACAATACCTTTTGCATATCCAGGAGTAAAAGTGCTCTTTGCCAATGATGCATGATTCCAGGTAGTAGACGTTGGGACCAAACTGAAGAAAGAGATGACTTGATTGATCAGACAGACATATACACATCCTAACAGAAAAAAGAGTGGAACTTCCCACGCTGGACAGACAT
The DNA here is from genome assembly GCA_037127315.1 of Ascarosepion bandense. NCBI lineage: Eukaryota > Metazoa > Mollusca > Cephalopoda > Sepiida > Sepiidae > Ascarosepion > Ascarosepion bandense. The sequence continues at coordinate 5,737,561 of JBBBDQ010001308.1, forward strand.
CATTGAAGATTTAGGCTGGTAATCCATTCCTTCTTTTTTTCTTTTTTTTTTCTGTCAAGAACTGCAAAAAGACCTATTTTATTTTATTTTAAGTTTTTTTTAAAACTTTTTCAGTTTTTTTTATGACACTTTTTTTTGCTAATTTTCTTTGTTTTGCTCTTTTTTTAAATTTTAATGTTTTTTTTTTGTGGGTGGGGGGAATTACAAAATATATTTATACTGAAAAATTGTTTCTTCCTTTCTTTCAAACTTTTCTTTTTGATTTGATTTTATTTTTTAAAATTTTTCTTCCCTTCCTGGTTTTGCTTTTTGTTTAGTTTTTTTTTTCTTATATTTTGGTTAATTTTCCCAACTACAAGAGCAATAGCAAACTAGCACCAAGTATAACGTGTGCGTATATTGTTGTCAGGTGAAGTATCAGACCGGTAAGAGAACTGATGGCCAGGTAGACAGGTAAGGTAGGTAGGTAAATACAATCAGCAATAATGCATGTGCTAGTACACTATCGCATGTCACGGACACACAACACGTCACGCGTGTGTGTGACTACCAAAAGCAGCAGCAGCGGCGGCAGCAGCATCAAGTGTAACACCACTTCAACATGTAGTAGATTTTCAAGCTAGACCAAAGTAGAGTGTTAATGAGCTAAAAAAATATTGCTGATTGTATTGAGGGTGCTTTCTTCTGGACAGCCCTACCAACTTTGTCCTTTTTATTTTTTGCCTCCTTTCCTCTGGGCCAGGTAGCGTCCTCTGAGCAGCACGCGGGCGAGTATTTCCCCGGATTGGTGGTTGGTCTAAATGACTTGGATAGTGCGTTCGTTGGGAGAGAATAGTCAGGCAGGCATACAGTAGGCAGATAGAGAATTTGAGAGGGGGAAGGAGGGATGATGCTAGATGTAGTGAGGGGGAAATTCTGAGACAACATGAGAAGACTAAGTGGGGGTGGGGGTGTTAGATGTAGAATGAAAAGAGCAAAAAGAAAGTGAAACGGGTGGGGGGGGGAAACAATAAAGAGTAGGAGAGTATGAAAGCTTTAAAAGAGAAAAAAAGAGGCTTTAAAAATGGAAGACAGCATAGAGAAGGAGTAAGCCAATGAAAAGAAAGGAGAGCAGGGATAGAGGAAAAGAAAGAATAAAACAATGGGTGCAGAGAGTAAGAAAGGAAAAAGGTAGAGAGTGAAAGTGAAAGGAAAAGAAAGAAACTAAAAAGGAATAATTTTGAGAAATAATAGAATAGATTGTTCAAATAGTGAAATATCTAAGGAGAGGTGATGATCTATAGAAATTTATTAAGTGAATAAAAGTGGTACTGAGTTGGAGCTGGGTAATGAAGAGCTTTTATAGCTGAAGACAATGACAAAGAAAGAGAAAAAAGCAAAAGAAATGAGCATGGGACAGAAATAAAGATATAAACAAAAATAAATTTAAAAAAAGAGAGGGAGATGCGGAAATAATTATAAAATCAACAGAATTACGAGAAGAGGCAAGAGTCAAAAATAAAAAAGAATAGAAAGGATATTGGAGAGTGATGGTGTGCTGAAATAAAGAAAAAGACAGAAACAAACTGAGAAGCTTTTTGGGAAAAGAAAAGCTAAGTACAAATCATCTGGAAAGAAAAGAGTAACAAAGTGATCAGGAAAACAGGAGAGGTGAAAGTGTATCGAATCCTACAAAAATAGATAAAGAGAAAGAAAAAAGAGAAAGAAAAATCATGAGAAATGGAAAACAAAAAGATGAAAGAGAGATAGATTTAACAAAAAAGAAGGAAAAAAACTAGATGAAGATAAGATAGGGAGAAAAGTGAGAACGAAAATGTAGAAAACGTGGGTGGGGGCTAAAATAAATGAAGAGAAATGAATGGAGGAAAAGAGGTGAAAAATGGATTTAAGAAAACAGAAAAGAAAAATAGGAGAAAATTGGTAAAAATATGTAAATAAACAGAAGGTTTTCTTTGTATGAAAAAATAGTCAGGATGATTAAACAAAGATATGGATACTGACAAAAAAAAAAAATAATGTTAAATGATACAGTTAAATAAAGAGAAAAATACTAAGAAAAAGAGTAAATGGAGAACATGAAGGGTGTGTCTCCAGGGGCAGGGTTGACAGAGTTTGTGTGCAGTACCAGACTAACTTCTTGTCTTCTGTGTCCGTTTCTGACAACAACAACAACAAAATTGATCAGCACCAATGAGTAAAGTCGTAGACAGAGGAGAGAAACAATAACAAAAGTAGAGCTAAAGAAAGAAGGAGGAAGAGAGTTTCATTCGGAAGAAATAATGACAGAAAAGGGGACCATAATTCAGCAGGGTCAACCATTATCACATGTACCTTTTTATCGACTTATCAATTTAACTCCAAGTTCCTATTACAGTTCTGTGTTTAGGAATTAAAGCGATTTGGATGGAGTACTCTCCAAAATGTAACCCTCGGCCAATTCAAGCTAAATTTAGAAACTCTATCACACCTGTCTATCGTTCTGTACATTTTAAACTCTTCATATTTAATGTATACACTTGAGTAGAAGGTGAGTTTTTAGAATCTGTTTTTATACAAAAAAAATTGGGAGTCAGACTATACACAGGTAATTTTTTTCTAAAGTGGTTAAAAATTATTCAAAAAAATTCAGAAAGTCTGTTTATACACTAGTATATACATTATCTTTTGAAAAAAATAATAGACAGTACACAGTAACCCTATTTACATGAGATAACCTGGAGACCCAAACATGGTATACTGGTGATTATCTACATCATGTGACAGACCAGTTACATTCTTTTAGTTTGTAATATTGCCATCATTAATTACATCTTAATACGAGGTGGTAATATTTTAGCTCTTAATTCATTTGCAATGTCAGCCACTTTATCTATAACATTGGAATATAGTCAAAGTACAAAGTAGTACTAAAAATATCTCCACCCAACCCAATATCAAAAATCTAACTGAAAAAATAAACATCAGAATTTTTTTTTAAATTCTTTCTGAGACAGGCTGAGAACTTTTCAGCACCTCCTCAAATGTATGAATGAACTAATCTATCAATTTATCTCACTCTTTTCATATCTAAGTATCTATGTATCTATTTATCTAACTATCTAAGTTTATTGATATCTAAGTATTTACCTAAATCTTTACACACCTATCTCAATATTTTGATGTCTAAGAATCTAAGTCTACATATCTATTGCAGTCTTTTCATATCTATCTATCTATCTATCTATCTATCTATCTATCTATCTATTCCAGTCTTGTCATATCTATCTATCTATCTATCTATCTATCTATCTATCTATTCCAGTCTTGTCATATCTATCTATCTATCTATTCCAGTCTTGTCATATCTATCTAGCTATCTATTCCAGTCTTGTCATATCTATCTAGCTATCTATTCCAGTCTTGTCATATCTATCTAGCTATCTATTCCAGTCTTGTCATATCTATCTAGCTATCTATTCCCGTCTGTCATATCTATCTATCTATTCCCGTCTTGTCATATCTATCTATCTATCTATCTATTCCCGTCTTGTCATATCTATCTATCTATCTATTCCCGTCTTGTCATATCTATCTATCTATCTATTTCCGTCTTATCTATCTATCTATCTATCTATCTATTCCCGTCTTGTCATATCTATCTATCTATCTATCTATCTATTCCCGTCTTGTCATATCTATCTATCTATCTATCTATTCCCGTCTTGTCTTATCTATCTATCTATCTATTCCCGTCTTGTCATATCTATCTATCTATCTATTCCCGTCTTGTCATATCTATCTATCCCCGTCTTACTTATCTATCTATCTATCTATTCAGTCTTGTCATATCTATCTATCTATCTATTCCCGTCTTGTCATATCTATCTATCTATCTATTCAGTCTTACTATCTATCTATCTATCTATCTATCTATCTATTCCCGTCTTGTCATATCTATCTATCTATCTATCTATCTATCTATCCCAGTCTTGTCATATCTATCTATCTATCTATCTATCTATCTATCCAGTCTTGTCATATCTATCTATCTATCTATCTATCTATCTATCTATCTATCCCAGTCTTGTCATATCTATCTATCTATCTATCTATCTATCTATCTATCCCAGTCTTGTCATATCTATCTATCTATCTATCTATCTATCTATCTATCTATCTATCCCAGTCTTATCTATCTATCTATCTACCTATCTATCTATCTATTCCCGTCTTGTCATATCTATCTATCTATCTATCTATTCCAGTCTTGTCATATCTATCTATCTATCTATCTATTCCAGTCTTGTCATATCTATCTATCTATCTATCTATCTATCTATCTATCTATCTATCACAGTCTTTTCATATCTATCAATTTATATACCTTAGTCATTTCATATCTAAGTATCTATCAATCTGTTTTTCATATCCTATCTATCAAGTTATCTATTTTATGGTTCTAACTGTTTTATAAGTCTCACTCACTTTCTATCTGTAAATCAAACATGATGTACACATACAGCATAGTTACTTATATTTTGTATCCCAGATTTTGATAAGAGCGTCTCGATGACCCTGACAGTTGACAAAAGAAAAAACTAACACCAATGCACAGAAATAAACAGATTGAAGACTGTAAAGTGAGAACATGGCTGGTATACAAATTCCCCTTTCATCTAACATGTGCAATGCAAAGCATGTATACACAGTGCGATGAATAAATTGTCATCCAACCTACCAAAAAAATGAAAATAACACTGACATCTCATTTTAACAGATAAATTTACCAAAATTACACAAAAATATCTTTAAATACTAAAGAGTAAATTTATTCAATAAAATTGTCATTGGCTTCAACCATGGCCTTTAGACAACTTCAGAATCTCCTGCATCTCTTCTGGACAGTCTCCTATTTTATGTTGGTGAATGCTGCCATAATCCTTGCTTTTAGTTCTTCTTTGGTGTTACAAGGAGTTTAGTTGGTCTCTCGCTCAACTGCACCTCACACATAATAATCAAGGGGGTTAAAGTCTGGGAAGTTAAATGGACTATGACTTGGTTCTCCTGTTTGTGTGGCATGGTGCTGCAGTCCTTTTGCTAGACACAGGGTCTTCCAGCAACCATCCTTAGCAACACTATCTTCTCAAAACACTTGATTTAGACCTCTGTGTTAAATTTCAGGCTTTCACCAACAAATTCAGGAACTCTTTTCTGATCAGAATGATCAAAGTGAGTTTTCTGGGCTGCCATACTTTTGTATAATCATCATTTAACTCAATCAACTTTCATTAAATCCTCTGCACAGTTCTCAAATTGACACAAAGATACTCTGAAATTTTAATTTCCAAATTTCTGAAAAAAAATTGCATCATGGTGCTCAACTGACTCTACTACACTGTGGAGCTGACAAAATCAAAAACAAATAATACGCATACACAAAATTAAAAATATAATATATATAATTTACTTGTCACACACTGTATAGACACATAAACTTCTTACAGTCCCAAAACAGCTCCCAAAAGCAGCATATTGACATTGTTATATATATATATATATATATATATATATATATATATATAATAATAATAATAACTAGTTAGACTCTGTAAGTATGCAGGCTGTAAATTTATACTAAAATAAACCTCCGAAAAAACCATTAACAAACAGAACCTAAATCCGTTACAATCCGGTGTACTAAAACGTTGGATAAATGGGGAGAAAAAAAAGAAACCCGCGGAACAAGAACAAAACATTCAATACTCTGCAGTAAAGAAAAAACCCCAAACGGAACCAAACACAAGAAAAAGTGCTCAATACAAAGTACGAAAGAAAAGATACAATAGTAGAGCAAAAACCTTTGCCCTGACGATCCGTAGTGTGAAACCACGGTAGGTTTTGGCTCACTCTAGATTTTTGTGTGTTTTTTTTGTGGATTTTTTTTGTATATATATATATATATATATATATATATATATATATTTTAATTCAGATACTTCAATCCAAGGGAAAAAAGCAGGAAGGTAAATTCCAAAAACCCGATCCTAATTAAAATTAAAAATTTTATTTTATTGGAGTTAAATGTTTTCATACATATTTATACACACACATACACACACACACACACACACACACATATATATATATGAATAGAATAAGTAAAGAACAGACAAGAAAAAGTACCTTTAATCTAACATGTTTCATTTTATAAACTTCTTCAGACAATTTTTATAGGTGAATGATTTATGACTTAGCTAGATTTCAATCTATATATGCATATATATTTTAAATGGTCAGTTTTTAATATGCACCTGAAGATTGCCTAACACATGAAACTCCAAGTCAGGCCACTGACATAAGGCAATATGTATAAACATTAATTTTTTTTTAAATGACTCTGTTTATACCACTTTAAGAACTGTTTTATTAACACCTAAATAATAATATACATGTACCATCATATGTTTATTTATTAATTTACATAACTATATATATATATATATATAGCAGTAAAAATTCCAGTATATGATTGGTAAATAATCATAGGATTCTAGTAATATTGTTTAAATATTAAAACTTTTCCAACAGAGAGTTCAATGTAAATTTATTTATCTGTAAATTCTTTGGTTGGCTGGGGTCGACAATGCATGTCTCAAACTGACATATTGAAACAGCTATCCCCACTGAATATGATCTGAATTTACACATAAATAAAAGTGATAAATGTGTGTGTGTGTGTGTGTGTGTGTGTGTGTGTGTGTGTATGTATGTATATATATATATATATCAGTCAGTTAAGTGCCATACAATTGGACAATTGTGCTTCTTTTGATCTATGACTGACTAGTCAGATTTTCCCGCAGTAGGTTGCTATTTCTTTCTACAATAGACTAGTTATCCACCAAGCCTATAGAACCCAGTCTGTCCGGTTATTTAATCCATAGTTGGAGGGAGAAGGGAGGGATTCATACTTTTCCCAAGAGTATTTGCACACAAGTGAATGCAATGAATTCAACTGGAATTTGAACTTAGCTCTCTCTCTCCCCTCTCTCTCTCTATATATATATATATATATACATATATATATATAGAGAGAGAGAGAGAATGGTGGACATACATATTAAAAACTTCTGTTGTTTCCTGTATCTATAACTGATCAATAAATGCTCTCTCTCTAACACTGACTACTCTACCTCCATAAATAAAGCAAGTTACAAGCAAGGCTATAAAGAGCAAGAGTGAGAGAGAGAAGGAAGAAATAAAATGTACTCCCAACTAGGAGTTTCACAAACACAGATTTAACACATGCACTCACAAATAAATATACTCTCTCTCTCTCTCTCTATATATATATATATATATTGAAACACATGCTTGTGTGTATCAAAGAACAGAACATACACCAATTACTTGTGACTGAGGATTTGACCACACTGATCTCTACAGGCAAAGAAATTTTCTTTGCCTTAGGAGGCAAAACCTAGTTTGTAGTTAAGACAATGATGCCTATTATGTTTAATCATGAGCCGTTCTAAACGTCATATTTTTGCTTTAATTTCAGTTGAAAATAAAGACAAAAATTCTCCAACATTTGGATAATTTTTTATTAATTTGTTTCTAAGCTTTCAGTGATGGTGGATGTTATTGTGTTACCATCTTAGTGACCTCTCTGAAGATGGCACATGTGAGCTGAAAGCTTAGAAACAAATCAATAAAAAATTATCTAAATGTTGGAGAATTTTTGTCTTTATTTTCAACTGAAATTAAAGCCAAAATATGTTTAGAACGACTCATGATTAAACATAATAGATATTCATTGTCTCTTATATTTAACAGTATATGTTTAGAAAATATATATATATATATATATATATATATATACCAGTAAATATATACACAGCAATCTGTATACTATATTAATATATGTATGCTTATTATATATATATATATATATATATATATACTTAAGCATACATATATTAATATAGTATACAGATTGCTATGTATATATGTAGACATTGAAAGGAACCATCATTCTCTCTTGTGATAAATAGATAGATAGAATATGATGATGATGGTGGTGGTTATGAGGAAGTGCTGATAAGTTTTCAGTCCAATCAAGAAACTGTACTCCAAAAATTATGATATTTCATCAGATTTGGAAAGTGAACTTGTTTGAGAACTTCTAAGCATCCAGTAAATACAGGAAATTGGATCAATAAGCTTGAAGCCTTAATATTATTATCAACTGAATTTTGATCTGAAATTTTCACTGCATAATGATTTAATATAAGATTCATATTTGGTGTTGAATTAAGTTCATTGACAAATAAGGAGATTTTTTTGTAAAATAAGACTTGTTTTTTTTCTTTTTGTCATTAGGTTATGGATTATTGATGTAGAAATGATCTACTGTACAAACACATTCTAATAACTACATGAAAATATACACAGACACACTTACAAATAGAGGAAGGAATATATGCAAATTTATGAAAGGCAGAAACATAACTGTGAGTTCAATTCCTGGGCTGGGTTAGTACAGATATAAACTATAGAAACAGGTCAGGCAATAAAATAAGATATTCATAGACATAGATAGTAGTAAGAGAAAAATTTAATCACCCTCAACACCCATAGACTGAATTAAGGGTTCAATTTGAAATTCCCTGATTGTGACACACAGCAACTTTAAGAAGGCTGCAGGGAGCAATGGTTGAAATGTTGTGATAATAACAACAAAGATGTGGACAATAGTCTAAATGTAAATAATGATAAGTCTACATCCCAGAAATTCAGAGAGAAATAAACAAAAATTATTCTCTCAAAAAAAAACAAAAACATTCTGACATGTACATTTTCTATACGTGTGGGTTTTGTATTTTCTTTTAATTCAGTAACTGAGATCGGATGTATGATGGAATAAAAATATAGGAAAACAAGGGATTCTAAAGCGATTACTGCAATTAACTTCCACACATATACTACTGGGGGCCTTGAAATACACAAATCTTTCTCTCATTTTTCATATAGATATGCATGCAATTACATGAAGTGATCGGGGAAATAGGTTCTAAATTTGTATACAGTACTTTTGAGTTGAAGGTTTTCAATGGTTATTGATTACATTTGCGTGTGTGTATGCGTGTATGCAATCACAAAAATTATGATAAATAAAGCACTAGTTAATGAAGTTACATTTTCTCGATATTATTAATGAGTTTATTTAGTATAAGGTGCTGTATAACAAGAGTATCTATCAAGTCATGTTACAATTTCAGATTTTATCATTTTTTTTTTACCAGAATTAACGTATAAAATCTGAATAAAACGTAAACTTATTACAGATTCAAATAAAACCCCAGTTTTGATACTGAACTCAAAGGCATAAAAAAGTACATTGACTTCAGTCATCACATACAGGCAAACACAAATATATTTATACATCTGTTTTGAATCAGTTAAAATATTAAAATGCTGTGCATGTGTGTGTGTGTGTATTTATATTGATGCCTCAGTAGTATTTTCAATTAATAATTTTATCTTTATCTGCACCCCCATATTAATATATATCCAAAATTGTATATGCCACATGTACGTATCTACATACAGGTGTGTGAGTGTGCATATATATAGAGGGTGCGATGGGTAAATTGTCGCCATCTTATATATTTAATTTCACAGATGTGTATTGTTTGTTTGACATTATCTGTCAGAAAAAAAAACAATTCACTGTCAGAAACTTAGAAATGGCATGCTATACTGTTTGGTATTTGCACTATAAGCTCCAATACAAAACATTTCAGAGTGTTTGGATGTCAATCTGAGGATAGTGCATCAGATTCAGAAAGAGTTGGATGAGTCTAATGGTGTTTACAAAGATATAGCAGCTCAGAAAACTCACTCTGATTGTTCTGATAAAAAAATAAATCCTGAATTTGTTGGTGAGGGCTTCAGATTCAATGTGGAGGCCTACATCAAGTGCCTTGAGGTGGTAGGGCTAACCTGGGTCAAGAGGATGGCTACTAGAAGACCCTATGTCTGGCAACAGAACTCTGCACCATGCCACACAATCAGAAGAACCCAGTCACAGCTGTCAGATAATATCTGCAACCACATCAACTCTTTCATCTGACCACTTAACTCACCAAACTGCAACCCCCCTTATTATTATGTGTAGGGTGAAGTTGATTGAGAAACCAATAAAACTCTTTGAAATATCAAAGATGAACAGAAGACAAAGCTAATGGAAGCAACTACCAACATTAAGCAAGGAAACCATCTAAATGAGTTGCAGGAGATTCTGAAATCATCTGGAGGCCATGGTTGAAGCCAATTTATTGAACAAATTTACTATTTCATATTTCAGGATATTTTTGTGTAATTTTGATAAATATATCTGTTAAAATGAGATGTCAGTGTTATTTTCATTTTTTTGCTTAATTTAGATGACAATCACACAGTGTATAGATATATGTGTGTGTGTGTATATATATATATATATATATATATATATGTGTGTGTGTGTGTGTGTGTGTGTGCATCTATAATTTTTTGATAGATCATAGGCCTTCACATTACCCTATTCATTGTAGCTTTTGACACCCCTTCTCTTGTTACCCTCCCAAACCTTGCTCTCTAATTCATTTGCTCAAGCTCATCAAATATGTCATGTGCTGCCTTTCCCTGTCTCTCTTTTCTTCCATCTGTCCTGTGTGTATCAGATCCTCCAAGCCATCTTTCTTAATTATATGTCCCAGAAACTTCAGCTGTCTTTTCCTGATATTAAATATCAGTTTCTTTTTCATTTCCATCTCCTCCCAAACCCCATTGTTGCTCACATGTTTGGTACATGGTATCCTCAATATCCTTTTGCAGAACCACATTTTGCTTTATTTAAGTCTTTCCTTCATCTTTGATCTTACAGTTTAACTGCATTTTAATACATAAAAGTGATACTAATTTAATTTACCATGGATTGCTTTTATGTAATGTAAAGAGCTTCCAAGTTTGCAAACATTCTTTACAGTTGATGTGGCTGAGTACTGTTTTATTTTCAAACAAAATTTGATGCAATTTTGGAAAAACATAGATCGTTATTAAAGATCTATATGAGACACTTTGCTCAGAGCAATGACAGGTATTCTGAGAGGAATCTGATAGAACCAGATATCAATATTCTCCTGAAGGACAGGACAATTTGGACAAGACTTTGGTCTTTTGCTGTAGTTTTTTTTTTTTTTTTTGTGGAGAATTGGTGTTGAAAATTTTAATGTTTTTGTAGTATATGATGAATCTTATTATGACTTATAGATTATAATTTTGATGGCCTTTTCCTCTTTTATATAATTGAAGTGCAGCTTGTTACTTTGTTAGAAGTATTTTTGCTTTGGTTTAAATCATGTTAATCATGAATGCTACCAAGATTAATAAAATAATTTTATTTGTTCATCGATGATAAAATTAGGATTACAAAAGCCGTTATTACAAATTGCTTAATATCTGGTAATTCTTTGTACAAAACTAATGTTATATGCTGCTTTAAATTAGATCACTTTCTGATTCACTCTATACCAAAACCTGTCAGCTGGATGTGAATGTTAAGAAAGCAAAGATTTCTTTTAAAAAGTCACTCTTTGTGCACAGGCTCTCAGCATCACATCCAAATCACAAAACACCTAAAAAGAATAGAAAAAATACAATATAAAATGTAATATAAACCAATTATGAATGCTGCAACTAAAGCACAAGGCATGACAAAAACAATGAGTCAAGATCGACCTAATCTGCTTTTAAGAGTCCCACTCACAACACTGTACAGCAGTTGCAGGGAGCCACTATTGACCTCAGTCATCTGACCCAACACACGCATCAATTCCAGACTCTACCATCTCTGACCATTCTCTAAGTTGCTTCCCAGAATCACAAAGAGATGTTCCACCCTGATCCTCTATATTTGCTATACAAATAATTTTATCTTCAAAATTTTTGTTGTCTTTCTTTTTGTTTCACCTGTACTTCATTCATTTGTCCTGTTGTGCTACCATACATACATTTATGACACTGATGCTCAGGAAGAGATTAATTTTGCACGGATGTTTAAGTTTTGATGACTACTATCTTGAAAGAAAAAAATCAAGTGTGTGCATATGGGCACATAAATCTATGTCCACATATATACATTATGCACCAAAACAGATTTTTAATGGGTCATAAACAGAAGAGAACCTAATGTTATTTTATATGGTATGCACCAAATTTAAACATTAATTTTCTTTTAGATGTATCAAGAGCATTAATAAGGCAGTTTTCAACCAGACACACAAAAAATGAAAACTCATGCTCATTGGACAAACCACCAAGCACAGTTGCTTGGAGTTTGTTTCTTGGAAGTGGCTAGCTGGGTTGGTTGAATGACAGATAGCTCTATACAAACCCCCATGGAGATATGTAACAGGACATATAGCAAACTTCAAGTATCCTGTGATTGGCGATTGTGAGCTCTGAGGATCTTGTTATGCCACATTGTAGAACTTAGGATCAATGCCATTGTCTTTGTTGAAATGATAAATAAGGGAAAACTCAGGATGAAAATACATGGCACATGTGATCTAGGATTAGAGTGTCACTTCCATCATGAAACTTCCTAGCCCTCCTGATTTGACTCTCTTGCACTACAACGTATGGAGCATTGTTAAAAGGGTAATGGAAAAGTGACCCAACAATATCAAAGACTCATTAAAAACTGTGACTAAGGAGATGATGAACAATATGAAAATTGACGAAAGTTTTATCAAATAGTCTTTTTCTGTTAAAACTGTGTCAAATAATTTTTTTAAAACATGCCATATATACACATAAGCTGAGAAATATATGATAAAAATATATATATATATATAAGAATAGATATGTCTGTCTCTGTGTACTCCCCCAAAACCCTTTGTCTGATTTCAACCAAAATTGTTTGTTGATCATGACATGAACCTTTGATGTATACAAAAATTTTTCAAATTGATTTACAGGGTACAGTAAAACCCCCTAAAATGCTTAGAATTTATCCTCCAAGACACCTTATGTGAATTCAACCAAAATCAGGTAACTTGTAGATCAAGGTCTAAACCTTTGATGTACACAAAAAATTTTCAAATCAATATACAGCGTTTGTCAAAAAATCCACAACAAATATAATTTTAGGTGGTCTTTTGCACACTTTCATGCATTTCTCCAAGATGCTTCACTCAAACTCAACCAAAATCAAGTCACTAGTAGATCAAAGTCTGATGCCTTGATATGCAAACAAAAATTTCAATTGACACACAGGGTGTGCCAAACATTTCTAGAAAATATTGCTTTTTGTGTTTGTTTATTTCTTTGAAATGTTTAGTTGTATTTCAACAAAAATCAGGTCTATTTTGTAACTTTTACCTTATTATATGCCATAAAAATTTCACATTTTCTATAGGGTGCCAACCCCTCTGATGTTGCAGAGACAATGCATCCATTTCTTCTGTGTCACATTACAGACACATTACATTGCATTTTTTTAATTTATGTGTCACAGCAACCTTATACTGGAGCTTTTTGAAAAAGTGCTTGACTTTACCATTTCAACATAACTACAAAAATCCCAAGCAATGCCGGACTATATAGCTAGTTCATGATAAAATAGGGTTAGGTTTGATCTTAATCTGATCTTAATATTTTACTGATTTTCACTTACTTCAATATTTATATAATAAAATAATTTGTATGTGTGGTGTTATGTGTAGTCGCTCAGAATGAGAAAATGGATAGCAGAGTTTAAACTCCAGTCAGGTTTGTTACATTCTCTTTTTCAGAAATACAGTTGAGAAAAGTAAGAATCCATCTCTTTTTACCCTATCTACAGGCTAAATAGTAAAACTTATTTCTGGAAAATGTATTGTTCTTTTCAAAAAATTGGTCATGCATTATTTATTCACAAAAAGAAAACAAAAAAGAAAAAATATATAAAAATGCACCCAAATATCTGAAGTAGTTGCTTTACAATGAAACATTGTTTTATAATCATTTTTTGCATATATTTAAGAGATGTAGATTGGCTCATCTGGTTCACTCTCCTCCATGATTCTTTGAACAGGAGAAGAGGTTTATCTCTTGTTTATTGTTAAGGATTGCATTTCTGGTTCCTTTTAAAGTCTACTTCAACTAAATACTTATGACATCTCTACCTAAATTCTGAAATTTTATTTACTCTTGCTTTTTTCCCTCAATAAGAAATAATGTATTTACTTATGCTATTAGATTGGCATTTAGGTCCCATGTTTTTACCATCAAAATAGTTAAATGTAATCACCTCTTCTACTCCATCAGTTTCTTTTCTTGCACTTTCCATTTGTGGAACTCCTTAGTGCTTGCTTCTCTAATAGGTACAAACTCTAAAAGTTTAAATGCAATGTCAATCGCTATCTTCTTTCCACTTGATTTCCATCCATCTCTTATCTTTTCTTTGACATCCCCTGTACCCTGTTTTTAACTCTCACTGTCACCCCTGCACAACAGTGGTGGTCCTGCCTTGCTTGAGGTGAAATTATTATAAAAAACAAAAAAAAAAAACTGATAGGTTAACCTATCCTCCAGTTCACACTCCTCTAGAGTTTTTTGAAGATGAGTAGAGGTTTCTTGTTTACGACAATATTTCTATTTCCATCTAAAGACATCTCGTTCTCTTTCACTCCTAGTGACTAAGACTCCCTTGCATCTGAGTGACCGTATGGCTTTAATTTACCCCTCCCTCCACAATTGCATGCTTCTGCAACTTGTCATTTTTACATATAGGGGTGTTGACCCTATGCAAACCTCTTTATCCTTCGAGTGAGGTAGACTGGTTGCCAACTAAGGCTATAGAACTCAATCTGTCCTGCTATTTAACCCATATCTGGAGAGAGAAGAAATGGATTGATACCTTTCCAAAGGGAATTTGTACTTAAATGAATGCAACAAATTCAACTGGAATTTGAACTCATCTCTCAGATTTCTCATTCTGAGCTAATATTTACTTTGCTTTGGGTGAATTAGTTTAAAACAAAGATTATATACATTTTAAAAGTTATATAAAAAAACTCTACAAATGTTTTGTTTATCCAAGCGCTTTCAGTTATACTTTTAGCCATTTTTGAGGCTGAAACTTATTTTACATGTAACAGAATGTAAGTGGTGTTATGTATAATGTGGTGTAGTGGTATGTGTTATGTATCGAACACAGTAAGCATGTTGTTAGCATATTCAAAATTGATGTTACTGAGTATTGGGTTTTTCATTTTTATTAATAATGCCACCATTATTTTTAGTCTTTTTTTGCATGTTGATGGTGCTATGATATTAGTGTTGTCAACAAGTAGGTTCCAGATATAAAACATTCAAACAATTTTTATATAATTTATGAGAACATAAATTATATAAAAATTGTTTGAATGTTTTATATCTGGAACCTACTTGTTGACAAAAGAAAGAAATCATAAAATCACATGAAAAAATACATAAAACACTTAACCTTTACCCTTTGTCTGTCATTTTTGATTTCAGATTGATGACCAAATATACAATATATATATATATATATATATATATATATATATATATATACACATGCACACACACACACACTAATACAGTTTACATGAATATAAAAGCACACAGACACTTATACATGCACATTAACACACATATACATCTATATAAATATGTGTATATTTCATTAAAAAACACCTTGAAAATGTTTCAAGAAGTGGCTGAAAGTTCTTGGGAAATTAAAATTATAGAAAATTTGGTGAACCTGAAGGAGACTACCACCACCTTTAAATTTATTGTTTTTCATTTTTTTTTACTTATTTCAGTGTAGTCTTATCGATTATTACATAAATTTTATGATTATCAAAAGAAATTTTGAAAAACTTCGATATTTAAACAATTTTAGTAGGGGCTCAGTTTCTCATACAACATTACAGTAAATCAATCCTCCATTTTGGAACCACTCACGTTGGGGTCACTTTGTTTTGTTTTTGTTATTTTTGGATGAGTTGTTGCTTTTGTTTTTGTTTTTTTCAAGTTTTCTTCAGTTCTTAAGATGGCATTTTCCTCGGAATCTCCAAGAATGGCTTTATTCAAAAATTTCGCAAAGGATTCAGTTGTTGGATATGTGCAAGCAAAAAAGTTAATTGCACAGGGTCGATTTAAGGTTGTATGAAAAGCTGAGCACCGACCTCTATAATTGTGCTAATGTTGAAGTTTTACAAATTTTTTTGTCAATCAGAAAGTTTAGGGTATAATCGAACTGCACTGAAAAAAGTAAAAAAAAAATTGATAATCAACAAATTTACAGGTGGTAGCAATGAAGTACAGGCAAGTGGTTCCAAAATGGAGGACTGATTTACTATAATGTTGTATGAAAAACTGAGCCCCCTTAAAATTGTTTAAATATTGAAATTTTTCCAAATTTTTATTTTGTCAATTGGAAAGTTTAGTGTGTAATCGATAAGATTGCACTGAAAAAAGTAAAAAAAAAAAAAATGAAAAACAACAAATTTAAAGGTGATGGAAGTCTCTTTCAGGTCCGCTGAAAATTTTTATTGTCCCTTACTCCTATGAAACAAAAAACATAAGGATACTTGAAAAAGTAAACAAAAAATTAATTAAATCTTCCTTATCTGCCATATTAAATGAAAGATGCTGAAAAGAAAGGTTGCTGTCCAAATATATATTGATATATGTATATATACATGTACACACATTGATATAAGCATACAAATCTATATTGTGTGCATTGACTCAACAAGTTCAGACAAAGATCGTACACACACACACACACACACACACACACACAAATGTGCATTTCCATGTACTAACATAACAAAAATATCCCTGTCTATATTTTCTTCCCTTATAGACCACAGAGAAACATTTTGCAGTTTTTTTCTGTGCACTGAACAAAGCATGAATTGCATGTTAATGCAATTACATCGTGAGACAGATACTGACTATGAAATATGCAAAGATATCACAAGAACAACTTAATAACACATAAACATTCTTCTGCACGTGTTCTCCAAACAAAAGTTACAACAATGGAAGCAGTTTTCCTCAGAATCTTCATTACAAAATGAAATGAACAATTTTTTACTCACCACTTCATAACGGGTTCTTTTTCAGTTTCAAAATAGATTTTTTTCTTTACATTTTTCTTTTCTTTTCTCATCTGTCTTTTTCCAATTATCTCTTAATTTTTATGCTCTTTCTATTTCACTCTTTCCTCCTCGCCAACCACCACTGCCACCATTAATAACAAAATACTCTCTTCATTTTTTACATTTTTCTTTAGTCATTCTTTTCCATTTGTTTTTCATTCATGATTTTCTTTGACACATTACTTTCTCAAATTTCATTATTTTTTTATTTTTTATTCTTTTCTTTCTCAATAATTTTTTATACATTTTTTAATATTTCTTATTAAAAATTATTTTTTCATTTTCCTTTTCACTTTTAAATTTAATTCTTTTCTTTATTTCACCTTTCTTGCTCAAATTTATCTTTGAGACTTTCCTTCTTTTATTTCATTCAATTTCTTATATTTTTCTTCCTCGCTTTATTCCCTTCCTTTTCTTTCATTGTCATTTGATTGTAACCTCTTTCTATTTCCAGGATCATTATCTTCTTCTATTTCTCACTTTCAGACTGATTTCAATTCATTGCATACCCACCTACACAAACTTCTCTCCCCTTTCAATCTAGTCACCTGATCACCATTTAATCAACTCTTAGTTTTTCACTCACCCACGAAACAATCTGGATTAGTTTCAGTCACCTATCTTTTTTTTTTCCTTTTTTATCTTTATCTATTTTTCTTCTTATCTTTCTATTTATTTTTCTTACATTACTTTTCTCTACTTTTCTTTCTTTACCATTTTTGCTTTCTATCAATTTTTTCAACCTTCTCCCCCACCATCACCTTTCTCTTCATTTTCTTTCTTCCATTTTTCTGAACATTTTTTAACTCCTTCATTAACAAATACATCATGTGTTCATTTTCAGATATTTAATCTTGTAACGACACAATAATAGTTCAACAAAATTTACTCAGCTGACAAAGATACATTAGATCAACCAAGTGACGACTTCCTGTTAGGTTTCTGTGTTGGTTTCTACACTTAAAAATGGCACTTTGAACTAAAGACATCCAGTTTATACTCAGTTGGATGACTTGAACTTCAAGGGCTTCAACATTCAAGCTATCTATATACATTATAGAGTCTATTAAAGCCGGCAGTCAGTCAATTTAGTGCAATACATGATATATGCTTGGGAAATTATATCTCTTTTGATCCATGATTTTCCAGCAGTGGGTTGCCATTTCTTTCTGTGATAGATTGGTTACCAATCAAGGCTACAAATTCTCCACACACTATTGTCCTACTAGATTAAAGTGTTGTTTCTTGAATTTGGTGATATAGTGATTGTGACACAACCAAACTGATACCTCATCCCAGTTTTCTTTATCATAGCAATAATATTCTATACTCAGTTTCTGAAACATTTATAGCTAATTGGTAATTTTTCATTGGTATTTACAAATGGCAGAGATAATTTTAACAATATGATATGTTGATGGCACTGTTGGCAACAAACTTGGAAGTAAATTTGCATTATCTTAAACAAGATAGCAAAGAAAATCAAGTAAAAGAAACTATTAACTACAAGGAGACAGAATGTCTGTTTTGTCAGCAAGAGAGACAACCAATGGCGCGAGCCTCAAATTAGAAGCATCAAGATATTACAGATAGAGAAATTCAAATTAGTAACAGACACCAGAAAATGTGACTGACAGTCAAAGGTGCATTGGAATAGAGAAAAATGCCTTTCAGAAAATAAAAGTATTAAGAATTAAATGTTGAGTGAGAAAAATGTTAATGTGGAATGAAGTAAAAATACTGAGCAAAGAAGAACACTGAAGAGTTCCGCATCTGAACAAATTAGTGCATATGCTAGGCTATGAGGAGCTCCTTAGTGGATCTAGCATAGAAATAAGTACAATATGGGAGCCACTAATAAAATATGAATGTAAGACTTATATGTCTGGGTGAAAAAGGTTATGTGGTATGATGTGAAAAATAAATACAATATGAAAAACAAATAATAACAGGACTTCAACAATATTTGCAGCATTTATCAGTCTACAGGTTAGGTTTGATGTTCCAAGTTTACTATGAGACAATTTCCTATTAAAGTTAAAGCATTGGCTCATGAATTTGATGACATAGTGGTTGTTAGTTCAATCCCTAGGTTGGGCAGTGTGTACTCAGTGGAAAGAGACAAGCAATAACTGAACAGTACTAAATAAGAATAAGACTTAGAGAATTCTGAGCAGTAGAACAAAAACAGTCAACCTCTGTAGTACAGAATTCAGTTGGACAAACAGACTAGTCCTAGTATTGCATGTTGAGTCTGCTATGACCACCTGTTTGGACCAGTTGGTGAGTGGTTTAAATAACAGGCTGGGGTGTTCCATTCTGCTACTGACTTTAATTTGGATACTGTGAACAATAAATATCCATCATCCAGCCATGAATGTGTATGTGGTCGATATTCATTTGCAGCCTGATCTCCCTATCTCCCTATCTGCCAACTGGATGCTATTTGAGGACCTTCTTGTGGGAGTGAGTATCATATTTTTTATTTTACATGTAGATTAAATAAAGGCTTCAGTTCAGAATTACCTGTAGGTTATCCAAATCAATATACACCTGAAGAAGTCTGGAGGACACAATGGCCAAAATATCAGTATTTGTCTGTATTTCTGAGATGAGGTAGTATTTACACTATTTACATTATTTGAACTATTGTCCTCATCTTTGTTGCTATCTGTATGACATTTCAGCTGTTGTATGCTCCGACCTTTTTCAGGTGCTAAAAATTTTGAACCTAACCCTTTATTACAATCACTGGAGTATATCATCATTATTCCTTGAGTATAGCCTCTTTTGGTAGTCATGAGTTATCTCCTTCTAACCCTCTAAGTTACTTGTTCAGTGCTGTAGCCTGGTATTGAACTCACAACTGATTGGGTTAAGTCACAGGAAGTAACCAATGTGTATATACATTTAAGAACAAGAACAACTGAATTTCTGGGACTTATAAACCTAGTGATCCGTAACCATTTTTTTACCAGAGTTCATATTGCAATTTTTTTATGCTAATGGTTTTCTCTAGTATTTTTTGATGTTAAGGGTTTTCTCTAGTATTTACTAGAGCTCATATTGCAATTTAACACTAACAATTTTCTCTGGCACTCTGTATTACTGGTTCAACAACCACAATGAAGACAATAGTCTGAATATACATAGTGTAAATGATGAAATTATTATGCTACTGAGAATTATTAAACAAAGATGGAAAATTTTAATTTTAGAAAATCCATTATCTTACAAGATAAGAGAGTGAATTCAAAGCTTTAAGTTTTTATTTTTTGATAACAGTGAAGATAAAGCTTTCAATTTAAATTTAACAATTTTCTGTCATTTCATTATATTTTGCATTTGTATAGGTGAGAATTGTTTTATAATAGAGAAAGGATATTGACACATCTCTTCTTTACAAGGTGAAAAAATTTGTAAAGTTTTCCAAAGAGAAACTAAATATTTACTTTTTTTAATGTCAAAGAACTTTTTTCTTTTAAAAGAGAAAAACACAGAATCATCTGTCCATTTTAAGCATGCAAAGAAAAAATATTTCATTTTTTTCATCTTTATTATCTGTCATGATGAAGTGCTCTGTTATTGGAAGATAAGATAATTCTTAATAACTGAAACAAAATTGATAAGGAAAAAAGATGGGCTTGAGAATCTGACTCAGAAAGACGACCATTTTTACTCAAATGAACAAAATTGTAAAATACTATACAAAAATAAGTCTGATGCCTAAATGAATATTTAATAGAAATGTTATAAATCCATTTGTTTAATGCTTTACCTTTACATATGATTGGCAGGTAGTTTTGTATTTGTAATTAAAATCTGAAGACATTTCTGAGCTGGTTGTTGCCAGGATTCCTTGCAGCTATCAAGCATGGTAAATCCAAAACTTAGCTTTTAGCTTTGACATTTATGCATGCACAAGTCTTGTACATCCTGTTTGTTTGAGAATAAAATCATATAGAAAAAGAAAGGTATAGAGTCTTTAGTTCAGCTTGTCATTCTCTCCCTCCTTCTCTCTCTCTCTCTCTCTCTATATGCACTGACGTGGTCTGAAGATCACCTTCAACTTTGAAACTGACAGCCACCATGCAGTGGTGATTTGTATGTTCACACTGTCTACATATAAAAACAATCTTATCTTCAATATTGAGCACTCTGAAATAAATATAACAAATTTTAAACTATTATATATATATATATATATATATAGGGAAAATGTATGACAAGATGGAAAACAGTTTTCTTTTTATGCATTTTGTTTTCATTGGACTGAAAGGATGAAATGCAAGACAAAAAAACTTTCACACTTTGTCATACATTTACCCCAATATTGTTCTTGATATATGTATTGTTATCTTATATATATATATATATATATATATATATATATATATATATAGATAGATAGATAGATAGATAACAATACAAGATGCCATGGTTATTGTTACTTTACTTGTTGGTTGATGAATCATGTAAGTTAAACACACACACACTGTGGGGGAAATAAGTATTTCACCCCCTGCTGATTTTCTGAGTTTGCCACCTTATAAAATTGGAGCAGTTTATAAATTTTCAGGGTAGGTGAGTCTTGAGTGATAGAATAAAAAAAGAAAATTCTAGAAAATCACATTATATTAATTTTTGAACATTTATTTGTTTTTATTAAAAAAATAAATATTTAATTCCTTACCAACTAACAATGATTCAGGCCCCACAGACTGGTTATATGATCAGGAGGCATATAGATTAATTCTATTACTCAATTATTACTCCTCATCAAGTATTCATTACCTGTATAAAAGACACTAGTTCACAGAATCCTTCAATGAAACAGAATCAAATTTCTCCACAATGGATAAAATGAAAGAATTGTTTTATAATATCCAAGACAAAATTGTATATCTGCACATGACTGGAATGGGCTACAAAACTATTGACAAGCACCTCAGTGAGAAAGAGTCAACTGTTAGTGAAAAAAAAACATTAATTGACTGTCAAACTTCCTTTAGTCTGGAGCTCCACACAAGATCTCCTAACATGAAGTGAACCTGATGATGAGAAAGGTGAAAGAAAAACCAAGAACTATGCAGCAAGAGCGTGTTAATGATCACAAGGCAGCTGAATCCAGTCACAAAGATGACCATTAGTAACACACTAAATTGTAGTGGACTGAAATCATGTGGTGCCCGCAAGGTCTCCCTACTAAAGAGGTCTCCTGTACATGCCCATCTGAAGCTTGCAAATGAGCACCTGGATGATTTAGAGGAGGGTTGGGAGAAAGTGCTGTGATCAGGTAAGACTAAAATTGAGCTTTTGGCATCAACTCAACATAGTCTGGCAAGATCAACTATTTGAATAAGTGTCAGTATGCTCATATAGTTATACTTATTATATTATTTTTAGTGGGCTTAATTACCATATCACATTGACTAGATGGGTTCTCGCTCGATCATCAAAGTTAAGCAACATTGAGATTGGTCAGTACTTAGATGGATGACCGCTTGGGAATACCAGGTGCTGTAAGCCTATCGTGACATATGTGCGTTGTGGTGCAGTGGATATCGGCTCGGAAAGAGAAATCGATGAGTCGAGTTTGAATTCCAGTTGAATACCCTGCATTCACTTAAGCACTGGTACCCTTGGGAAAAGTATTAATCTGTCCCTTCCCTCCAGTTATGAGTTAAATAACAAGAGTAGGACTTGGGGACCCTGCCCTTAAAAACAAATCCCAATAAATCTTGATACTTGAAAGAGAAAAATGTATTACTAGGCACAAAAACTTATATAAAAAAACAATAAATTGTTGAAAGAAAAAGGTATTAAATAGAAAAAAAAAAGAAAAAGTTTACTTGGCAATAAATGACTTACCGAGGTTGATTTGCCACAAAAAAAAAAATTTTTTTTAGTGGGTACATGTGCTTGAGTTGCTATCCCTGTTTATTGATATTTAAACAAAGAAATTAATTAAAAACAAAGGACCTAAATTAAGAAGGCCTACTAAAGGAAAATTGTGCCAACAAAACTTGCAACCCTTTTTTCCAGCAAGGAAAACACCTTTTGAGCCAAAACGTACAACTAACAATTTGGCTAGGGAGACCAGCCTAACAGAGTAAGGTTTAAATTACTTATTTAATAAAAATACTGTTCTTGTTGGGGCTTATATGAATTTGTATCCTCTAGTTTCATTTTTGTACACAAAATGTAAACAATAGAAATTTTTTAAACATTTTTTAAAAATTTTTTATCAGACATTATTTCTTATTACTGTAAGTGTTATTTATGGTGGGTACTAGTGTTGAAATTATTATCCTGTATTTTTATTTTCTTAAACAGGAAAATTAATAACAACCAGCTTAAGCTGAAAAGATCTATTAAATAATTTAGGATGAATGACTATATATATATATATATATATATATATATATATATATATATACACAAACACTGTTTAACATCCGTTTCCATGCTAGAATGAGTTGGATAGGGTTTTCTTGATGGCTCTTTTCCAGGTCACCTGATTTTGTGTAAAGCCTGGCTATAATCTCAACTTCCTTAAAGTGTCTTTGATAAGCTGGGTCCATGTTTTACATGGTCTACCTAGCATATGTAATTAAACCATCATGAAATATTATATATATATATATATATACACACACACACACACAATAGTAAAAGAAGTACTGGATAGAATAGTAGATGGTTATTTAAAAAGTGTTTACTGCATTAGGGATAATGTTTGCAGGTTTATACCAAGAGAAGAGACTGTCTATGGTAACTCTAAAATACTCAGACCAGGAGAATTTATTGAATGAGAGATCTGAGGTAATGACGAAACCTAGTCATGCAAGAAGTTTGTCTTTGGCCTGTTCAAACCCAATTAAGGGTATATGTGCCTTCCTTGCCTTCATATTTGATTGCCCTCACTCTTGCTCATTGCCTCCCCTTTGATGGGAACTCCAGCAGTCATATGTATAAAAAGTATGTGTTGAGAAATGTGGTTTGTCCTTATTGCCTGATGGAACAGATAAGATTTAAACCTGGGTAGCAAGTAAGTGGTGAACATTTCATTTATCAATAAATATAGACATATAT
Source organism: Ascarosepion bandense (assembly GCA_037127315.1). Lineage (NCBI taxonomy): Eukaryota > Metazoa > Mollusca > Cephalopoda > Sepiida > Sepiidae > Ascarosepion > Ascarosepion bandense. Next base: position 5,761,857 of record JBBBDQ010001308.1, read on the forward strand.
ATCTAATTTAAACTTATTTATAAGTGGAGCTGTGTGTGTGTGTGTCCATTACCTATAGACTCTGAAACAGCTGAACCGATTTTCTTGAAAATTTACGCAGTTGTACTATAAGCATCTGCAAGTGTTCTTAGCTAGGGTTGGTTTGTGTCAAGGTACCCCCAATAAATATCGAAAATCAATAATCAAAAAAATCGGGTTATAGAAGAAGTGGTCCGATTTTAATCAAATTTGATACACTCACAGACAAAGACATAAGAAACAATATTCAGAAGTTTCAAGGTTGCAGTTCTTACAATAGTGCAGAAAATTGATAATATATGTATATAAAAGACAAGATGTTTGTGTGTGTGTCTGTTTATCTGCTTGTATGTCATCATTCTTTTCAGCCCTTTAATTTTAGTTTCTGCTTCAGGTTTGGCTCTAAGTAGGTATAATTGTAGTTCTTAGTCTCAGCCATGATACCATTTACTCAGAATACTTATTTAGCCTTCAAAATTCAGTTTACAATGAAAAAAACTTATTTGATATCGATACCAGGAAATGAAAATTTGACTTACATCCATTCATTTTTCTTTCAGACTACTGTTTCACTTTAACTGGAAACAACTATTGTGCTTTTTAGTCTTTTGTGTCAATGTCCAAAAAGTCTGAGGTCTAGGACCATGGATTAGTTTTAAAGCTTTCATTACACCCGAGCAACGCCGGGCTATACTGCTAGTGTGTGTGTATATATATATATATATATATATATATATATATACACACACACATACATAATAAAAATGTAGTTTTACAGAATGCTATATTAGTGCTCAATATCAGGAACAGAGCATATGTAAATATAACAGTGGACATGAAGTCAACACCCAGAGGCAACGAACTGTCTCATGCTTAAACAAAAACTTCAGATCATGAAGATTGTGTTTAGGTCTGAAATATACTGTCAGTGCTAAGTGTTTACCTCAGTGACCAATAATATATATATATATATATATATATATTGTTTGATCATTAATTTTAATGGATACTCATATTTCAGAAGATATTTGTATATTTGCTTAACCTATTCCCTGTCTGTACACAGGTGGTTTGCTGCCAGTATAAGTTCTTGATTATTCTAATGTCTTTCTCGAATATGTCAGATTTGTTGTGCATCTCTATGATGCATAGTCTATAAAGCACAGGTACTTTCTTCTGCATTTGTATTGCCTTGATAACATTCTGTATATAAATATTTCATTCCTTCTTCAGTTATCCTTGAGAAACATGCACTGTTCTTGTCCTATCTCTGGCCTAATTCTGCTATGCATTCTTTTTATCAGAATCTGGACATAGGGGAAGCTGGCAACTGATCTGATGCATCTTAGACTGCTCAACCTTGAATGTATTCCTCTGTATTGCTAGGGGAAACAGGTTTGAATCCTGCCAAATCAAACATATTTAACTTAACTGAAATTTCTTTAAAATATTCAGGCTGGTCTATATATACTGTTTAATTAAAAACAGATTATTTACTCAAGCACAAAGTCTGTTGAAAATAACGTTCAAACAAATAAACTAAAATATATTGTTTGTTAATCTATTTCATAAATCTCCAGATCTTTCTGTTATATATATATATATATATATATATATATAGAATATCTAAAATTAAAAGGAATAAAAATATCAGGAAAATTAAAAGCAGCACTGAAATGCTGAAGATACTATGGATCAAACATGTGTGCAACAATAAGGTTTTGCAGAGGATGTGAAAAAAAAAAGAAAAATTATCCTTAACATCAGGAAGAGACAGCTGTAGTTTCTGGGATACATAATGAGGAAAGAAGGCTTGGGGAATCTGATACTCACAGAATGGATAGAGGGAAAGAGAAACAGGGGAAAGCAACATGAGATATACTGGATGGATTGCAGAGCAAGATTTGGGAGATATACTAAAAGAAAAGGTATTAAGAGCGACAAAAGATAGGGAGATGTGGAGGGTCATGGTGGCATAAATCTTGACGAGACATAGCACAGAGAAAAAGGTTATAATCAGCCAGACGGACAGAAACAGCATCTATTTTGTTCTGTCATTCAGAAACATATGTCTACAAAATCAAGGATTGGAGTCATCCAAATCTAATTATTTGCATTCACAAAGTGATTGTGCTGAGAATGGGATATTGTTTTTTATGCTAAAGTCTATACCACTCATAAGAGACTTACAGTAGAGTGTTACTGTTAAAATGGTTATGAAGAATGAGATGTGAAATAAGTGAAAAAGATGGTAGGAAGTAAAAATTATGAGATTAGGTTTATGAAGGTAAATAATGATAACTTAGGGAAAGATCTTCTTCTACATGTCATGTTTCTCCAGGACATTGGCAATCATGGCTCTCCACAATTTCATGTCCTTTGATCCAAAGGAAGATCTGCAATGTAATTGATCTTGACTTGACAGCCTGCCTTCAGTCACTTTCTCACTGACGTGATGTAGAAAAAACAGAGTAAAACCACAAGTATTTTCATGGTTACTGCTCTGAGGAGCTTCTTTCTCTGGTGCCTTGACCACATGTATTTATGCTTGCTACTTGATTGGCATCAAGGTCCCACCCTTTTACTATCGAAATAGTTAAATGTAAGTGCCTTTTCTACTCTAAGTCTCTTTTTTACACTTCCATTTGTAGAACTCACTTCCATTTGCTTGCTTCCCTGATAACTGCAGTCTCCAAAAGTTTAAATCCAACATCAATTGCCAAATTCTGAAGCCAAACACTTACTGAAACATCTTCAATACTTCACCACTCTTTCATTACTTTCAATTACAATTTTTCTTCTGTAACTCAACTTCTTGATGATCCACTTTATTATAGACTTCACAATCTCTTCTCACTCATGTCACATGCTCTGTTTGTTAATATATCCCATCATGCATGGTCACTAATCTCGGAGAACCTGTTATGAAATGTAATTAATAAAACCCAGTGCAGTTGGAGAATTCTCATGTGATTTTTTTCTTTTAATGATCAATACCAGTGATTGAGTGGTGAAGATATATATATATATACTACTTTTACTACTAAAGAAAAATCAACTATGTTGGTGTAACCAACAGACAACGTGATAGAAGTTCTAAGACCCCTTCAACAAGAAAACATCCCCAAAATGAAAAGAAAAAAAGAAAAACCAAATAACCTTCCTAATGTCATCAGCTCTAAACTCAGTATCTATGCTGATGACATAACTATTTACTCCTGTTCTAATAAGTCTCATCAGTTTGATAGGGCCAAATTAGAAGCTGATTTCAAAAATTACCTATAATCTGTTGTTAAATAAAACAATGAATGACTTGTTAATTTTAATGTCTCCAAAACAAAATTAAATTCTCTTTTAATCATCTGATAGACCTTAGTGTCTTCCATCAACATGGTTGATGCTAACTTCCAGGAAAGTGACTCACTGTGCTTTCTAAGACTGACATTCTCTGCTGACATGAAGTTGAAAGATTATATTGAATCAATTGCTGTGAGGCAAGTTGGTTCACTGTTTTGTGCTATACAATTTTTCTTGCCAGAATTTGTCTTACATATTTATATGTCTATCATTCAACCTTGCTTTGAATACTGCTGCCACATCTGGTCTGGTGCTCCTGCTATATATGTTGAGATTCTTGATAAAATACCAAAAGAATTCTAAATGTTATTGGTTCTGATCTGGCATCTTGGCTCCAGTCTGTTTCCAACCACTATAATGTAGCTTCACTGTGCTTTTTCTATAAATTTTTTCATGGTAACTGTTGGGATGAAATTTCTGCTATGGTATCTAGACTTTATAAATTTTAGGACAGTACTTGATTGGTGGATGTGCGTTGTGGTGCATTGGATATCGGCTCGGAACGAGAAATCGGGGAGCCGAGTTCGAATTCCAGCCGAATTCATTGCATTCACTTACGCGCAAATACCCTTGGGAAAGGTATTAATCTGTCTCTTCCTTCCAGTTATGGGTTAAATAACAGGACAGATTGGGTTCTATAGCCTTGGTCGGCAACCAGTCTACCGCAGAAAGCAATGGCAACCTACTGCGGGATAATCTTCTGCCCAGTCAGTCATGTCTCTTTCGAGACATGATCGCCCAAGCATGTATCACGTATGGCACTTAACTGACTTGATTGGTGGTAAGGTCTCATCATTTTCCATTTGAAATGGATAGAAGTAACTCAAAGTCCTATGTCAGCAGTTTCTTCTATTGCATTTCTCACTTGTGAAACTCTCTTCTGGCTTCTAATCTTAATTTTTGTTCTTTTATTCTCCTCTCTCCTTAATAGTAGTTTTGTCATATTCTCTAACACTCAGTCACCCAACCCCTTGTCTGCAAGTGGATTTGTTGCATTGCTTGGGGTGAAATTTTAAAAAAAGCAAGCACAGTACACAGTAAAATAAAATGCTCAATGCCCATATTTCTTAGAGCAAAAAACACTTCAGGACAGTCTAATTTGTTACATGAGTTTAATGCTTTTACAATCTTCAGATGACTAGAATAGATATATATTTAGGCAGAAATCATTCTTTTATGCATGTTTCATTAAACATGTTGGCAGAGTTTAAAATGCATCCCAACATGGAAACATTATTACTACTCTCATCCAGTATAGTTTAGAGTTACTATTTATTCTATAAGTGGAAAATCTGTACATGTCTGTGTTTTGTGTGTTTTTAATAAATAAACCCCTGAAAATTGATAATGAATTACTCAAAAGAACTTTAGTCAGTTTCTTCACTTTCTCAGTCTTGATAAAAGATAAATTGCAAGAATATTAGGAAAACTGGAAAAAAGAAACTACTGAAATTTCAAAGTCTATCACATTCATTTCAATCCATAGGCAGTATATTTTCATTCAAACATGTTTCACTGAATAATATAGGCATATTATGCCTATTTATTTTTATACTGATCTCTTCCAGTTCTCTAATAAGATTCTTGATGTTAAAATGAAATTCATAAGGATAATACCTTAGTTTTTTTTATACCCAAGTACTTTTAATCTACTCCAAAATCATACTCTGGTGGGAATAACAAAGATAAAATTATTGTAACTGTGGTAAAATCTGCATTTCGATGATTTTTAAAAAAACACAAGTGAACACGCTTTTTAAAATTATTTCAAAATTTTAAATTTATCTGTTGTAGCTATGGAAATTATTGTAAAATAGGCATTTCAATATAAGGGAACTGACCAGAAATTAGTAACATGCAAAATGGTATCAGATGTTTGTTATACGCACTTCAACATATTGCCACTAGACTCATAATAAATTTTGTTGAGTGTTGGTAGATTGATTTTGATATAGAGGGCCACAAGTTTTCATTTATTATTTTGTCACATAGTATATTGGTGTTGTCAACAAGTAATTTGCTATATATATATATATATATATATATATGTATATGTATGTAGGATATATCAATAGGATATATATATGTAAAATATATAAATATATATTGATACACTGGAAATGTTGCATGAAAAGAGAGAAAAGATTTAATCAAACCGATGATGCATTTTGCCAATTTTAGGCTTGCAACATTCTCAACTTTTGAAACTTTCTCAGGATTTTAATATGTAAATTAACATACACACACATACACATGTACATACATACATGTTTTCCAAACACAAAAATATAGTAAAATCATAATCTTTCCATCATTATTTCTTTGATGTAAGTTAACCTGTAGTTAATATACTTTTTTTTCTTTTTAGTAATAATTTTGGTATCTTGAAAAGATCAGGTGAAGAAATCTTCAATTTAAATTATTTTAGTTTAATGAAAATGGTTTTGTTTGGCTTACAAGTCAACCTTCTCATGGTTATTTAATGCTAAATTCTATTGCTTTAAAAGGTAGACATAATTTTGGTTTGCATTGGACTCACAAAGGTAGACATAAGTATAGTTTGCCAGATAAATCAAAAAAGGTAGACATGGGTTTGTGTTTGTAGAAGAGTCAAAAGGCATAGATAACCCATACTAAATTCAAAATTAAATAAGTCAATAATAATTCACATGTAAAATCAATCAAGTTACCCTTGTATAATTTGCAATGTATTTTATAGTAAAATAATTTCTAGATTCTGCAGCAAATGTTAATGATAAGCAAGCTTACTTTTTTTAAACATGACAACTGTGTAGTAAGTTTGATCCTCACTGGGAGCCTCATACAAAATTCAACATTAAATATGTGAACAATGATTGACACATAAAATCAATCAAGTGAATCTAGTATTGTTTGAAGTACATTTTATAATAAAACCATATCCATGTGTGTTAGTATTAAAGTTAGGGTTACAAATGAATAGTGAATTTGTACCTAATTGGGTGCCCTATACAAAATTTATGATTAGAGCTAAATCACTAGATCTGTTTACTTTTATAGTTGTTCTGACAAGGAACATATTGAAAAATACTTGGCCTGATCTATTTGCAAATATTTGACCAAACATCAAAATTTCACAGACAAGGACTTCTTGGTTAGCAATGAATTTTTCACTATAGTGTTCTGAAGTTGACATTCATTATATTAAAGCAATATTTATTATTTACTTTTTACATGTTTATACTTTTCTTATTTGGTGGAGTGTCATGGTGGAGTAACAGATCGCGGCTCAGATTGAGGAATCGTAGAGCCGAGTTTGAATTCCAGTTAGATTCATTACTTTCTCTTACATGCTTATACCTTTGGGAAATGTATGAATCCATCTTTCCTCCTTCTTCTTCAACCTATGAGTAAATAAGAACAGAGTGTGTTGGGTAGCAACTGGTTTAAAGAAAACTTTGAATTCAAACCAGCTTGGAGAGGGTTGGGCTCTATCGGGTTGTCGTGCCTGAAGAAACTTCTCTTCTACTATGGCTGCAGCACATGTAGTGCCCCTCTAACTCTATCTGGATCTCGATATTAAAATCAATATTTTTGATTTGTAACATATCCAAGCTCTGCTTCATAATTTTTCAATTTACATGAAATAAAAAAATATATTCATATTAATTCACAAGATCTTTACTGCATCTATATGTTTGTATGGCTGGCTACTCATATTCAAGAATGCCTGCTCAAGGAACATTTGTGTTTGTTCAATACCTACAGAGTAAACCTGTGGTTTATACAGCAACTATGCTGAACAGACTGTAGTTACAGTTTCTGGGTGAGAGCGCATTATCTAGTGTCATGAACAGTCTGAACAAGACCAGCATGCTCAAAACCAATCATGATGACTTCCGTGTGTGCTAACACAATCATCAATAGCTCCCATACAATCCCGTCTACCCAATTTCACTCACAAGCCTTGGGTCAAACTGTGGTATGATTTTCAGGCACTTTCCAAAGGTTCTGCATTCCAGGATTTCCTCCTCCAGACTGATAACATCAAGAAGTCACCTTTCTGACAAATTGACTACGGTGAAATTTGAACCCAGGCCTCATTGTCAGAAAGTTAATGTTCTAACCACTTGGTCACATATCCATCACTCTGGAGCATCGATATATGTCAGATTTAACATCTGTCTTTTACATCTGCTTTATACATTGAACAAACTTAAGTATTTCTCATTCTCTTTTTAAAAAGATTTGAGTGTATTTTCATTATGATAATAGATTTAGTTTTCATTTCTCCTATCAAAGCATGTAGTCTGAGGCATGTAAATGCAATTAACTCAGATTAAATATATTTCTTTCAAAGAGATTTTATATTTAAGCACTTTTTTATTGTTTCTGTGCTTGAATATTTTTAACTATAAATAACTTGAACACACTTTTTACATTAAAAAATTAGCTCTTGCATAAAAAAATTTATAATTATATTATTGCCCCTGCTCAAAATCAAGACTAATTAACTTTTTATTGTATCAAATGACTGTTCATAAACAACGATTTTCTAAAACTCCTTAACTGCTTTCCCCACTCTAATGTTGGAAGAAAGTGTCAGAACTGACACATGTGGTTGAACACTGATCTCTAGACAACAAATATAACTGTTGAATGAATTGTTTTACGGGGCTCACATTACCATAAATATTTTGTATATAAAACCCCCAAACAAAAGTCTGAGTGTATTCTGTGTTGTACATCATTAAAGAAATTGTTTCTGAGTGAATTGCTTGAGAGAATGATTTCTAGAGCATTATTGTCTATTATTCAAAGGATTTGTTTAGTATGCTGACTTTATATGAAAATACTGAAATGTTTTAACCCGCAAATAGCAAGTTACAAAGTTCCCTTTAGAATAATGTTATGAAACCCACAAAAATGTATCTGTTTATTTGTTTAGATTTCAGCAAATGAGTTGAACCAAGAATTTTACTTTAAGTATTTTATTGTAACATCAGTACGAGAACTTCTATGTGCTGTGTTCCTTGGCTCTCCATAATTTCCTGTCCTTTTTTGCTCTTAATAAATTTTGTCTTTTTGCCATCTCTCTTAAACCTAACTAAAGTTCACTAGGTTGGTGTAGAGTTGTTTTACCTTTTCCCTCTTGCCTGTGAGTACAAGATTTTCCAAGCCCTCCTTCCTCATTATGTGCTCTAGGAATTTCAAGTATCTCTTTCTGATCTTAGATATAAGTGCCCTTTTTGTTTCATTTTCTTTAAAACGTTATTGTTGATCACATGCTTGAACCATGGTATTTTCAATATACTTCTGTAGAACCAAATTTCTGTTGTTTCAAGTTTCTTCTTCAACTGTGATGAGACTCCAACATTCAGTGCCATATAGGAGGACTGATATTGCAGCTCATTACACTTTTTCTTTATTCTAACAAAACTTTTCTGTTTTTTAATACTTTGTTTAGCTTTTGGAAGGCATCTTTCCCTATCCCAATGCACCTTCAAATTTTGGTTTCGCATTTTCCGTCCCTTGTTAAAACATTTCCCAGATATTTAAATAGTTGTCCATGTTTGATTTTGGTAGTGGACTAACATTTAAAAAATGCTGAAAATGGAATTTTAGATTCATGTTCAAATAAAAGGTGCGATGGTTTTACACTTTTTACTAACAGCCTTGGGTAAGGAATAAATCTACCTCTTTTGAACAGACTGGGTATACCAACAAATAGGACAATTCTGAATACAAAACTGGAAAAAGAAACAGTAACCCACTCCATTATTGTTATACTGTACTTTTTTCATGTAACACTTGGTTTAAAAAAAAAATCAATACTCCAGCCACTAGAATATGGTTTGATATTTTTCAAAGCTTTCAAGCAATAACTACAGTTTGTAGGTACCAAGGCCTCACTGATGAAAGTGGTAAAACCATCTATCAGGTTACATCTCCCAGCAACAATCGACACAGTACTGTTTTTGCTTTTTCTTTTTTTTTGGCTGCAAAGTTTACCCTAACCACAGCTTGTGCTACAAGTAAGTTTAGTAATTGTTGGAACCTTTGCAAACTGGTTTTTATTAAATAATTTACAATTGCTAGGTTGGAACTCAATTGAGAATTCGTGGTGAATTTATTTGAAGAGTCTTCAACACATTGATGAATTGAAGATTATTCATAATAAACAAATGTCTAAAATTTTGATACAATATTGTGAAACTCTAGTAAAGAACTATTGTAAATGGCTATGGGCTGTTACTACCAACAATGACTTTGCAACTAAATATCAAATTATAAAATTTGATTTGTATTAATATTGTTTTCTAATTGATTTTTCAAAATTGTTCTATTGTCTTTTTAATCTGTTTATTTCATAATTGTTAATTTAATATCAATATATTTTGTGTAAGTTTGAAGTAATTATATAGATGGAAATTTATTGATTCATTTTCCAGGTATACAACTATTTTTTCCCTACTATAAGATTAAAAAAAATCTTTCAGTTTTGGTATCAAAACAAGAATAATGCTACAGAGGCAATAAAATTTTGAGTTTTATGAACTTCTTGAAATATCACAATTGGAGGGAGAAGAAAAAATTCGTTTTGATTTCATTCTTTGTGAGTGAAGAATGGTTGAGATGGGGTGGAGAGTGAATAATGAGTTTTATCACTCAGATAAAAATATTTTGGTCAGCTCAGTTGGTTTCAGGAAATGTGTCTCTACTTGCTGTTTAGATAGACAGATTTTTGGAGTTTTGTCAAAAGTAACGGATGAAGCAGATGTTGACTAAATTTGGAATTGTCTATTTGATGTACTCAAGTATCTTTTGTAGATCTGAAAGTATTTTCTACTTATGGAGACATAAATTAGTGTTATGTTTTAGCTGTCAGTCAAAAGTCTGTAACAGAATCTTTATGCATGTATATATGGAAAAATAATATCATTTTATAGAGATGGGCATAGATCTATATACTGGCAGACATATATTTATTGACTTGTATTATGCAATTTCATTCACTTCTTTAGTATTTATTTACTTTCGGGTCAACTATGATCTTCAAAAATTTAAATGCAATGTCAATTCTTATCTTGTTTTCTTATATCCTGTATTTTTATTGTTTTCTTGCCTTAATAAGATTTATTTTCTCTCACATTCAGTAAACCTTTGTATCTTAGTGGCTTTATTGCATTTCTTGGGGGGAAAATTATGTTCTAATAAGAGAGAAATCTATAGAAGAAAGATTTATTCTTCCATTGACATTTCCCCCACTATGGGCATTATTATATCTATGATATAATAACAATGTAGTTCAAAGATGGAACAGAATAGCTGAGAGGGAAAGGAATGATAACAAACATGCTTTGTTCTAAGGTAGACTTTTATACCACTAAGACACACACAAAACTATATATATATATATATATATATACACACACACATATATGTTTACACATCTCTTATGCAGAGAACAATACATTATACATCTACACAGTAAGCAGAGTGTCAGGAGAAACAAAAAGGAAGAGTCTTAGATATAACATGAAGATTCTTTTGTGTTTCTAGAGAAGCCATGTTTAGGATTCAGACGGGTTGGATTCCTCTACTATAGGGGTATTATTTCAAACACACTTCCAGATGTGTTAATACGAAGACGTATATGATTCAGGCATGATGGGCCTCCAGCATATTTTAGTCACATTGTGATGTCCTGGCTGACATCTACCATGAAAGATGGATAGGCATAGGATGACCGGTTCCATTGCCTGCACATTCTTATCTCAATCCTTTTGGTTTTTATCTATAGGGACCACCTAAAGGAATTGGTTTTATGCTGCAGACATTAATAACAGAGGAACATTTCATCAATGTGTCCTGAGAGCTTGCAAAACCATTTGACATCATGTAGGGGTATTTCAAAAGATCTGCAAGTCATTGGTTTAAAGGGGTGCATGCATGTATAGAAGCAAGAGGAGGACATTTTGAACATTTGCTGTGTTGAAGTACAACAATGGTCTTTTCAGACGTATGTTTATATGGACATTTTACCTTGTTTTGGTGTTAGGAACCAACCCAAAAAGTTTATAAAAGTATTTTTGATACACCCTATATATGTATATAATCATACATTTGGATCATGTTTTTTGATAGTGATCATCATGATAACTGTGTTTTTTGGGTGAGGCAAGATGGATTAATCTTGCACAAATCATTCTGAGTCCTGCCAGACAGAAGATCTCAGTTTATCTCTCCACTTATGCCTGTCACTGGCATCAGCTAGTTCTAGTCCCTATCTTTACTTGTCTATCTGTTGTGGAGTAAATAAGATAGTATTGATAACACAAATGAACTAGGGAAAATGCCTTAAATAATGAACTCAAAGAGTGTTCAGAGTCAGAGTTCCAATAAAGTTCAGATCGAGTGTTCATTAAAGTACCATTGGAATCAGTTGAGATATAATATTTTAACCATTAGTAGCAAGTTATAACAGTGTCAATGAGGAATCAAAACATATGAAGTAGAAAATATACCTTTTTGCTGTGACACACATAACAGTTATGATAAGAAATCAGAAATACATTAGTGTAATTTTTATTGCTGAGCATGAAGAAAAAACAGATATTCTTAAACATGGAAAACTTTTAGCCAAAGTGGTAAAACATACAACAAAAGCAAATTAAATAATTCAAAAGAAAACAGAAAATTCTTCAATTTCTTTCACTCTTAACACAGTGGTAAATGCCATAGCTGAATTCACATATAATTTAGATGATGGAATTACCTTTTCTTCTTATTTTAAAAGATACCTGCAAATTTACAGAGAAGAATGCAGTGACTGGAAAGATGAGAAAAAAACAAGACTTTTGTTGAGGAAGCACCAGTAGCACATGAAAAAACTGTCATTTTGTATTAATAAGGAAATCAGAAGAAATGTTTTTTGAAGAAATGATAAATATTCTGACTAAAATTTTTAGTAAATAAAGTTTGTCATTCAATTCTTGTTGGAAGACAAAGATTTTGTAACATATGCTGGAATCATTAACAAAAAGTGTGAAAGATTCAAATTGCTGATCCTGAATATGTTTAAAAGATATATTTTCATTCAAGAGTTAACAGTGAAAATAATTTAGATATACATGCTAGAAACCTAACAAAATAGAAAAGAATCAAAAAGTAACACAACAAGAAATATTGAATGAATGTTAGAAAATCCTAAATCTGAGATGTGATATAAAGTAACTTGAAGAAAAAGAATGTGCATATATACAAACAAAGAAAAATGTAGAAAAAGAAAAATGAATCCATGTTTCAGATGTGGAAGATTACATCTCAGAGATGACTGTCCCTTTAAGAATTGAAAGTAATACAAGTGTGGAAAGCAGGACACTAAAAGTCACACTGTATAACTAAAACAAGGAAAAGTTCTTACAGGAAAAATTAATGCACAGTGTTGAGACAGAAAAAGTATTTACAGAAAACCCAAAGAAAATTTGTGTTTGTAAAAATAGATAATGTGGATGAATAATGCAACTTGACACTAGTAGTGATATCACAATAATCAATGAAACCACATAAAAAGCAAATGGAACACCTATATTAAAAAGAACTTTGAAAATTGCATGTTGTGTGCCAAGTGAGAAATTATTTGACATTGATGAAATAACTTACAATGTTTCATTTCATAACAAGTGTGTAAAAGCTACTGTTCATATGTTAAAAAAATACTACAAACTTATTTAGTACTTACTGGATGTAATTATTCGAGTTATGAGATTTATTTAGAAATATTTATTGCAAAAATTTAAGTGGACAAGTGACCAGTTTAGAAATGAAAATCAATATGAAAATTTTAAGGAAGAACTGAAGAAAATGTTTTCCGAAAATTATGTCAGATGAGTTGGATCAGTGTTCCAAAGTCAAAGCAAAATTTCAAGTGAAAAAAGTCAACACCACTATTTAAACTGACGCGTAGTGTACCCTTTGCAGCTTTGTATCAAGTCCATGAATTATTAGACAGACTTGAAAAATTGGGTGTAATTAAAGAAATTTACCATTCAAAATGGGAAACACCAACAATGTATGTAAAGAAAAATAAATGTTGTTTATGCTAATTTTTTGACTGAGTTAAACCATCATATAACTCCCCATTATTAAGTCCATAGGAAATTTTTGCAAAATTAAACAATGGAAAAAATTTTCAAAGCGGGATCTTTTTGACGCATATTTGTAAATACATGTTGAAGAAGAAGGAAAGAATAAAGAAGGTAACAGTAGGTGAGAGGAAAAAAATGGGAACCCAAAAATCATTGGAATCAGCTAAAGAACATGCAAGTATGAGTAATAGGAAAAGAAATCACACAGAAAAACTAGTGGTTGATCCAAAATGAAAGTTTAGTACCTGGTAAACTCGCCACAAAGAGGAGAGGGGTGAACACTAAGAAATAAAATATTTAAGAAAATAAAAAAATCTTAAAAGTGGGAATGTTGTGGAGTAAATGAGACACCTCCAGTAACACAGATGAACTAGGATAAATGCCTTAAACTCAAAGAGAGTTCCAAGTCAGAGTTCTGACATGGAGTTCATTCAAGTACCATTGGAGTCAGTCTAGACATGATATTATAACCATAAGTAGCAAATCATAACAAATTTTGAAAAACATCCTCCCAATTCACATTGAACTCAAATATCACATCATTGATATGTTTAATGAACCTTTCACTGTACTCAACATGGCCAGCACAGCAAACACTATGATTGTACTGCAGTGATTCAATCTTGTCAAGGCCAGTCTTCTCAAGAAGCTGGTTGGACCTGACCTCATCAGACATAGATTTGTACTTTCAATCACAACCAGTGGTCAGTGTTCAAACCCAGCTCTAACCCAGATCATGAATGCTGATTTTGAAAATAATCTCTCCTTACTTGGAATATAGTAAATTCTTTTTAATCCATATTTTTTCTCTTCCATTAGTCTCTACTACACAAATGATCAGTAAATATCAATGACCAATAAATGGAGTGTTTGTTTATATAGCAATAGACGTCAATATTCATTTTTTCTTTCGCATTTCAAACAAGTCAGATTGAAATTATGATATTTTGGCTTTAATTGATTATATGATTTTGTAAAAAACATTCTGTATCTATAGGTTTGGCTCATCAGAAAAGTACAATGCTGCTCAAAATCTTATTGGCAAAAAAAAAACAAGTAAAAAAGGTTCACTTATTTCATATGATAAAACCTTTTCACACAAAAAAAAAAAATAAATAAATAAAATAAATGCTTGTAAATAGTAGAGATTTTGAAGAGAGAAGTATTCATGGTTAGTGGCTTCCTGACAAAGTAAACTTCTAAAGCAATTGATAGTAAGAAATCATTATTTGACTGACAATGTCAGAATCCTTCCTAAAGCAAATGTGGCTTTGAGTTAGTTACTCTACAAAAAGATTACAATGGGTATGGAGTAGGGGTTGAGCAAAATGATAGCAAAAATATCAGTTGAATAAAGAACTTGTCAGTTTGATTTTTGATCAGTTCATGTATATGTAGGATTATTAATTTTCAATTTATATATATGGGGAAAAGATAAATAAATTTTTATATAACAGAACAATTTTAGAAATAAAAAAAAATATATATATATATATGGTTTTTGCATAGACAAAAAATAATTCAAATTACTTTAAATCAAATGTCCATTTTGACGAGTGAATTTAACACCTATCTCATTCGTGATATCAAAACATAAATCATAAAATAAATTTATTTGTGTGTGCGTGTGTGTGAGTGTGGTTAAAAATAGAAGTAAGGGTAGGAAAGGAGAAAAAAAGAAAAAAGAGCAGATCATTACTATTGGAACCTGTCGAACCTGCCACATGGGTGACAGAAATGAAAAGAGATACAATAAAAAATAAAAAACAAAAATAAGGATAAAAAAGGTCAGACAAAATTACGGCTTTTCAAAGCCACTGTTAAAGGGCCACAAATAATGTTAATATCAAAATAAACTGGTTAAACATAAGTTCAGTTAAAAATTAAAATCATAGAATTAGAAGGACAAAGGATTTAAGAAAGAAAAGTTATTATAAAATATAATTTAATTAGACGGCTAATGAGCCAATTTCGGAGTTGATTTATGACCTACATATAAATATGTATAAAATATTACAAAGTGCAGCATAATCATATAACTAATCAAATGTGCAATTTAGAAATAGAATGTTAAAAACATTGTATGGAACTAGCTAGCCATATGTGGAAGCTAAAGGAAAAAATGGGTAAAAGCCTTGACATATGCTTGAGTATTTTGAAAAAAAAAATATAAACAAACCATGTAATACGAGAAATATTATGTACAGAGTGTGTCAAGAAGAAAAGCTGGTGATTATGCTATATCTGTAACAAGGCAATTTGTTAAATGAGAGATTAAAAATAATTACAGCTTGCATACATGCACAAAAAAATATCTACTGGACCAATATGAACCTGAACGAGTGTACCAAAAAGTTCTTTCTCTCCATTTACCCCCTCTCACATTTTTTCTTTACACTTGCCTTTTTTTCCCCCCAATAAATTTTTCATTGATACCGTAAGTGTATAAATAAAGTGACCAAAAAAAACAAGTGACTTTTTCACTGCCTGAGGTAAACTTCAGTGGCAGAAACTACAGTAGCTGAAAAGGTGAGTGTTTGCAATATTTAGAATAATTAGCTCTACACTTCCAATTTTTGGAACTGTATATTGAACACTTTTTTTATAAAATATAACCATTTTCTGAACAAGAAAAACCTTGTCTATAAAAACAGTTTTAGTGTATATATATATATATATATATATATATAAAGTTTCAGCTTAAATCCCATTTGTACTCCTCGTTCTCGTCTGCTTGCTCAGCAGCCATGGCCACTGGAATCACTTCTTCTGGCTATATAGAAGCCACACATTAGACCATAACAAGTGCCTTTTCACCTCAACTCATAATAAGTGCAAAAAGATACTTAATGAAGCTAAGATGTTGTTTGCTGCCAGAATGAAGCAGTGCATAGCATCCCATAAGTTCAGCACCAAAGACTACTGGCAACTCTGTAAAAGTGTGCTTAACAACAGTAAAATCTCAATACCTCCTCCAATCAATGAATTTGAAGTCCTCACCTCTTCAGTGGAGAAGGCTGAATTCTTTGCTCGCAGATTCTCCACTAATTTGAGACTGGATTTGTCTTGAGTATCTACACTTGACTTCCCACCTAAAACTGAGGCCCAACTGAATGATGCCCACATTACCCCCTCACTGATCTCCAACATAATCTCAAAGCTTGACCCTCATAAAGCGAGCGGAGGTAACGGAATCCCAATCATAGTTTTGAAGAAATGTGCCCCTGAACTCTCCTCTGTCCTCTCTAAGCTCTACAACTACTGCCTATCTGCTTCCTGCTTTCCTGCCTGTTGGACGTCTTCCTCTGTAGTTCCTATATTTGAGAATACTAAAGAACCCTCAGACCCTGCTAATTACCACCCTATCAGCCTCCTACCAATCTTCGGCAAAGTATTCAAAGCCATTATCAACGCCAAGGTGTTTCAGCATCTCACAGCTCACAGACTCTTCTCGGACAAACAGTATGGTTTCTGCTTCACCAGGTCTACTGCTGATATGCTGAAGACCATCACTGAGTTTACATACCAGGCTCTCGACAAGAATGGCAAAGCTCGAACTGTTGCCCTGGATATTTTCAAAGTGTTTGACAGTCTGGCATGCTGACCTTCTATGCAAGCTGCGGAGCTATGGTATAACTGGACAATTCTTTGACCTAAACCAGTCATTCTTCTCAAATTGCACAATGAAGGTAGTATTGAATGAACATGCCTGCCAAAACTATCATACGAACGCAGCTTTCTCTCAAGGCTCTATTCTAGGTTCTACGTTTTTTCTGATCTACATTAACGATCTCCTTGATATAATAAGATCCCAAGTAGGCATGTATGCTGACAACACCACCATTTACTCTCACCTCGATCAAAAATCTCCTGAGGGTGACAAAGCAAACCTCGTTGCCGATCTTGAGAAGGACCTCCGATCTGTGGTGGACTGGGGTAAGAAATGGCTCATAAATTTTAATGCTTCCAAAACAAAGCTGCTATTTATTAACCATCATAGACAATCGCTCATATTCCCTATTAGCATGGAACAGGCTAGCCTCCCTGAGACTAAAACACTGCCTCTTTGGCCTCACACTCTTAGCAGACCTCAAGTGGAATGACTATATTGAATACATTGCTTAATCTGCTGCTAAGAAGGTCAGTTTTCACTGTGCAGAGCCAGGAAGTTTTTCTCGTCTGAGACCATCCTGCACATATACAAATCTACCATCCACCCATGTATTGAATACTGCTGCCATGTCTGGTTGGGTGCTCTTGCTATTTATCTCGGGGTTCTTGACAAAATCCAATGAAGAATCTGTAATGTGATTGATACCAACTTGGCAGCTCAGCTGTAGTTGCTATCTCACTGTTGTGATGTGGCTTCCCTGTGCCTCTTCTATAAATAATTTCACGGTTTCTGCTCCAATGAACTTAGCTCACTGGTGCCCCTTAGGTATAAATTTACACGAGCTACTAGATAAGCAACTAGGTCCCACCCTTTTACAGTGAAACCAATAAAATTTAATCGCAATTTTTACTTTAACAGCTTCTTTTCACGCACTTCCCGCCTGTGGAATTCCCTTCTATATACTTGCTTCCCTGACAGCTATAATCTCCAGGAATTTAAATGTAGGGTCAATAGACATCTCCTATCTTACTGACTTGCATCCATTTTCTCAAGCTCTTTTTTCCATCTACTCCACCCCATTCTTGGTATTTTCATCCGTCTGTTACCCTCCGCCTGACATTTCCTACAACTAACCCCTCTTTCTCATCACTTTCCCCGATGTAACACTCTGCGCAACAGTGGCAGTAGAATGCCTTGCTTGGGGTGAAATTATTTTAAAAAAAAGTTAGTGTTGTAGAAAGGGTAAGTGAGAGGTTGAAGTCACAGAGATAGAAGATGGCAATTGATGCTGCATTTCAACTTTTGAAGATTGTAGCTATCAGGGAAGCAAGTTTGAGAAAGGGAGTTCCACAGGCAGGAAGTGCAAAGAAAAAAAAACTACAGGAGTAAAATTTATGCTTACATTTGCCTATTTTGATGGTAAAAAGGTAGGACCATGTTACCAATCTAGTTGAACAGGTAAATTGATGAGGGTGAGGCACCAAGGAATAAAATTCATCACAGCAAAAGCTGTGAAAATACTTGTGGAAAAGACAGAGGGAAGCTACATTCTGTGAATGAATAAATGGCTGAAGGCAAACAGCCATATTCAGATCAATTACATTGCAGATACTCCTTGAGATTTTGTCGAAAACTCCAAGATGAACAGCAGGATTGCCTGACCAGATATAGCAACAGTATCCAATGCACAGACAAATAGTAGAATTATGAATGTCTAAAATGGATTCTGACAAGAAAAACTTCTTGGCTCGGCATAGTGGCTCGACCTTCATAACAATAGATATAGCTATTGATTCCACATATTTATTCCACCTGAGATCAGCTGAGAGAGTGAGGCCAAAGAGGTGCAGTGTATGGATTTCATTGTACTATCATGCTTCTTATCTTTTTGGTTTTGTCAGGTGATTTGTATCCAAAAAGTTTGTAATGGTAGTAGCACAATCTGCTAATCTCCCCCAACTTAAATATCTAGAAGCTCTACATGTTAAAGCTTCATTTCCTTTCAAACATGTATTAAGCTCTTTCTAATACAACTAAATCTATTTTAAGCCTGAACTATAATTGTTTAGTAAATTCCTTTTGTTCTACAATTTAGCAACTTGATTACCTCTCTCTCTATATGTATATAAAACACACACATATATATCATTTATCACATATATAGCTTGATATGCATCAGCATAAAAACAGATTGCTATCATCTAATCATGGAATACTTTTGTTTACATTCAACCAGAAATACTGGTTAAAAAATTCTCATGAAATCATACACAACAATTTTGTTTTGATTTTATTATTATTATTATTACTATCATTTATCATTTATCTTAAAGAATGTTGTTCTTTGTCTTGAACTGCTTATCTTATTCTCTTATTCCATTGGAGGACATCTAAATGTCAAAAGCTAACATTCTATCTCAGACCAACAATCTTTTGACCTGTTAATTACACGGACTTGCTTGAAAGAATTAAATCAAAAAACGAAAAAAGCACAGAAACTCATCCACCCACCAGAAAAAAGCGCTTGCAAGATATGTGCGAAACCAACAAAATCAAAGAATAAAGTTTTTTTTAAATAAAAAATGACTGAACATCTTTCATGATACAAGGTAATTGTAAACTTTTGCTTTTTATCAGAACATCAAAGAATCAGTAATGGTAAATCAATTCAGCTACATAACTTTTAAAGGCAAGTCGGGTATAGCAACAATATAACTAATGTCATTACTGGGAGAGGAATGCCATCAACGCAAAGAAGATAATAAAAGCAGTCTTCGAAATAAACAGAGAATATCTAAGTGTAAGAAAGTTTACATATAAGTAATTTATTACTCAAATTTTTGATTGATAAAAATATTCTATCAGCTTTTGTTTAAAATTCTGAAAGAAAGACATATGAGATCAAACATACAGTTGAGGACAAATGTCAATCATGCCAGCCAAAGCCAAAAATTAAAATGCTCAAATATACACCCTGAAAGAATGTCTTTATCAATGAGATACTGTTATTTCCTACTTTTCTGTTTCCTACTGGCACTACTGACTGTATTCAAAGATTAAAATGCATATAATCTTTCATACACCCTTGTTAACAAGGTGTGAAATTTGGGATCTGATGCTTTGTCAATTGATACATTACTTGTACTAAGACTTTATTAAATTAAAATATACCAAGATAAAGAGGATTAACATTTTCAGTCAAATTATGCTCTTAATCTCTACATTTTTCGTTTTACAGTACTAAAAAACCAAGACAAAATTAAAAATTTTTGCATCCAGTGGAACAACAATTCTGACCATGACTTGGTCTTTAAAAAATCACACCAGGTTTCTGTTATTTTAACTTTATGTTAAATAAAACTGTTTTACAAATGTGCCTTCATCAAATAAGACAAACAACAAAGTCAATAATAAAAAAAAATAATTATACAATGAATTTTGCAAGAAACAGAATACAATAAGAAATTTGAATTTTGGTGGAAATAAAGGAATTTGATAATATTACACAAAACAAAGAAGTTCCAACAATGATGACTCTGAAAGCAAACACAAGAAACTTTATTTGCAATTACCATGAAGAAAATATGGTATCAGATAATCCCTGAGGTATAGTGACAAGTATCTCTTACCCAATGTTTGTAGTGAAATGCAACTATTGAATACTGTGTAAAAGTGCAATGATTTTGCATAATTATTAAAAATAAAGATTTTGTTTATCTACCTTTATGTATCGATGCCTCAGTTGTAATAAATCATATTTTGAAGAGACCATAAATCTCTTCAAAATTAGATCACTTGAAATCAACAAATTCAGCCAGCAAGACATGCATCATGTTTATAGAATGATAGAAGCACTCTTAGACTATTTAGCAGTCATATTAACAAAAGTTAAATCTACAATAATATTCTCTATGGAAATTGCTTTGCAGATATCTAAGATGTAAAATATAAAATCTTTCCCACATTTATATTATTAAAATGGAATAAATTCAAAATGGATTCTGAAAATGGATGGAGAGAGACAGCCTCAAAGAAAGTCTCAATGTAAATGGCAACAGAAAGAATACAGAATCAAGAAAAGACAGCTTGTACTCATCATGAGGAAGAAGGGCTTGGAAAAATAAAATCTCATAGGGCATACTGAGCATAAGAGGAAGACAGTGAGCCATTTGCCTGATGAGCTTGTGAGAGTGAATGGTGAAATGGGGGAGTGAAACCTCAACAAAGGGACAAGAACTTCTACAGACCATAAGAGACAGGAAGTTGTGGAGAGGTATGATTGCCTATGTCCTGAAGGAATGTGGTGAATGGAAGAAAAAGAAAATGTCAAAAAAGTATCAATAAAATTTTTATGAAAAATCTATTAGTAAAATTTGATTTCATAAAATTTATTTTTGTACAGGGTGTGATGGATAAATTGTCGTCTAAATTATGCAAAAATGAAAATAATATTGACATCTCATTTTAATAGATATATTTACCAAAATTGCACAAAAATATCTTGAAATACTAAAAAGTAAATTTATTCATTAAAATTACCATTAGCTTCAACCACTGCCTCCAGACAACCTCAAAATTTCCTCTTACTCTTCTATACAGTCTCTTTGTTTAAGTTGGTGAATGCTGCTATAATCCTTACTTTCAGTTCATCTTTGGTGTTACAGGGAATTTTGTTGGTCTCTTGCTCAACTGTACCCCACACATAATAATCAAGAGGGTTGCAGTCTGGGGATTTAGGTTGCCAGATGTAAAGGGTGATGTGGTCACAGGAATTTTCTGAAAGTTATGATTAGATTCTCCAGCTTGTGTGGCATGGTGCAGAGTCCTGTTTCAAGACATATGATCTTCTAGCAGCCACCCTCTTGATCCAAGGCAGCACTACTTCCTCAAGTTACTTGATGTAGGCCTATATATTGAGTCTGAGGCCCTCAACAACAAATTTGGGAATTCTTTTCTGATCAGAATGATCAGAGTAAATTTTCCAAGCCTCATACCTTCATAATTACCATTAGATTCATCCAACTCTTTCCAAATCCTCTGCACTTTCATCAGATTGATATCAAAACATGCCAAGCAGTGCAGCATGACATTTCCAAATTTCTGGCAGAGTGATTGCATCATCATTCTCTTTTTCTCAAAGACAGTGCCCAACTGACTCTACTATACTAACAAGCTTTTCTTCCTGGTACCCATTTTCCATGAGTTTATTCAAGCTACTAGACTGGCAATTAGGTCCCACCCTTTTACAGTCAAAACTGTCAAATGTAACTGCCACTTCTTCTCCAGCAACTTCTTTTCTTTCACATTCCAGAAAATGCCAAAAACCTTCCTTATTTTGTACATTGCTATGAAACTGTCTAGCATAGGAAGTAGGTTCCCAGTTGCTTCATTAAGAATTTCTTTCAGGCATGGAAATTGAATAATTAGAGTCCTTCGGATTATTCTTAAGGATAAAAATGTAAAATTTCACATGACAGAAAAATTCAGTAGATTTTGAATTCTCATTAAAATTCATAATGGCCACATGCAAATGTTTAAAGGGTGTATCTTTCAACAGCATAAGCTTGTTTCGTCATCATAAACAAATTTTTTTGATAATAATAATTACTTGGCGTTATTAATTTTGTGAAATCAAGCCAAGATAAAAACTTGTAGCGAAAAGATTAGTGAATTGATTTTAAATATTGATAGACTATAATAATGAACAGTTTCATCAAAGAAAAACATTAAAAATCTCTAATGACTTTTAATAATGAAGAAGCAGTGATTTTTCCATGCATTTTCATGAATATTCAAATACACATTTTCTAGTAAACAGCTCAAGAAAAAACTCAGATATAAATTAAGCAAAACTATTTTTCTGAAAAACATGAAATTGCGCTCCAATCTTGAAATAAGGTCAGTATGACGAATGTAATTTTAAACTAAATTTTGGTAATTTATCTTCCACTGACATTTGTATGTTAGAAAAAGTATTCTGGAAAATCGACTTTTATAAGAAAACTACTCACAGTCATATTATCTATAAAACAAGAAACTTTTTATAATTGCTCATTTTTCTGACATTCATATGCATGACTTGTTATCTTTGTTTTCAGAAATGTGATATTTTTAATTAAATTTCTCTCTTATTTTGGATTGAGGTGATTAAAACATGTCCATTGACAATTTGTTGTGTTCCAGATTTACTCAAAAAATTTGTATTGTTATACAAACATTTTTTTAGAAATATTTTCATTGGTCCATAAATTTTTGAGATTACTCTCTTGGTATTTTTCTATACTTCTGAGATAAGGTAGTACTTAGACTATTTACATTGTTTGAACTGTTGTCCTCATCTACACTGCCCTATTAACCATTTCAACCATTGTATGCTCTGGCCTTCTTCAGGTGACTGGAATTCCAAGCCAAACACTATTTTGATCACTGGACTATATGCCACTTTCGGATGTCTTAGTTATCTCCCTTGAACTCAACTCTCTAAGTTAATTGTTCACCACTGTTGTAGTGAGGTATCGATCTCACAGCTCTTTGGGTCAAGTACCTGGCTACAGCAGAAGTATCATGGAATAAGAACAATATAGCCAAGTGATCAAAATAAAGGGTTCAGTTCAAAAGTTCAATCACTTGAAGAAATCAACAGTGTACAATGACCAAAACATTGTGAATATGACAAAAAAGATGAGGACAATAGTCTGAACAATGTAAATAGTGTACTCTCTTTATCTCTGTTAAATTTAACCCAATACTATCTTACACTTAATAATTTTCTTACCAAATGTTTCATTTTCATCTCTTGGGGTTCAAATATTTTTATTATTTGATTTCTTTTATTGACGCAGACATGGCATGTGGCATCAAAGGCAGAAAAACTGGATTACCAAATTCAAATTTTAGCTGAGGCCACTGCATTCACTTTCGCACAAATACCCTTGAATAGTATTGGTTCCATTTCTCATAAGAATGATGGCAAAAACATCCTTCCCCTCAAATTTATGGACAAATTGTATAGATGCATGATGGGAGTTCTTACTAGCCAATAAGATATACAACTCTTTATCCACCATATTTTTGTTCATTTTGTCTTGAAACCTGAATGCTTTGGTCACTTGTTTGTCTTTCCTTTTGTGTGTTAACACGGTTCTTCTTTTTGGCAGGCAGTCATCCTGATTAGTACTTTAGTGGTTAGTGGAATAAGCAAATTTGTCCAGTTTTCTGATGAAAAGGTGGAAAGAACTGATGTTTAAGCTCTCCTGGGTTTATATTGAGCAATATGTGGTTAGGGAGTGCAGTTAGTGTAGAGTTGTCCTTTGCTTTGATACAGGATTGTTGATGTTTTTGTTTTACCTATCCTGGTAACTGGTTTCAGAAAAGAAATTGACTGATTGACCTGTCCTTAAGAAGGTTGGTATGTTAGTGACGTGTTAAGAAGATGATAAATACATAATACATTGCTTTCTTTATTTTGTAGTAATTTTCAAGAGCAAAGGTTTTAAGACTGGACTAAAGAATCAGAAACATTTAATCCTTTTTCTTTTCAGCTTATATGGAACACTGACAAAAAAGGGTTGTCCCAGATAGACTAAGTCCCCAATTAGGATAGCCAAACAGACTATAGGTTTGAAAAATAAGTAAAATCATCAACAAAAAGTAACCAATATTTTATCAGGTGAGTAATGGCAACCATTTTACTTGAAACTTTCATTCATTCTTATGAGTAAAACAAACCTCTATTTTTACACATTTTATCTCTGCAATATAAATGTGTCTTAGTTGCTTTAAATCAATGATCTAATATGAACAGAAATATATTTATGTAAAAATGGGAAAAATACATTTTTATTTAACAAAACAATGAGAGGCAAATGAATAACAAAGTGGAAAACATTCTGTGTAAGACATTTCATTCTCTAGAAGGACTTCATTGAACTAAAGTAATGTTGATAGAATCACATATGTGCTGGAAAGAGAGGAGGAAGAAAAATGGAAGTGCCTGTTATAATTATGCCCCAGGAGAAAATGTGGAAATTTAAACATTTTTTTCTTTTTTTGTTAGATGATTCTGGGTATATAGCCTAGTCAATTTCATTTAGTTTCCTTATGCCTTTTTATGTCTTTATCAGTTTTATTAAGTATCCTATTATTTATCACAGTATTCAAATTTACTTAGAAAAGTGAAATGCAAATTTATTTATTATGGTTTGTTTTGGTATATCAACCTTTTACAGGTTATTTAAAACTAAAAAATATTTTTAGATTGCAAAATTTGTTTTGTTGTGTTAAAAATAGTCTTATTGATACAGGTTTTACGAATTAACCCATTGCAGGTACATACTTCATAAGGGTATTTGCATGTAAGTAAATATAACGAACTCAAATAAAACTGGAATTCAGCTCTTGAATTAACAATTCTGAGCCATTAGCCAATATACCAGCTGCACATCCAAGCTTACAGCCCCTGGTATACCCAAGCAATCACCCACCTAGGTACTAACCAAGCTTGCTTAACTTTGATGATCATGCAAAAGCTGGTGTTTCAATATGATATAACCATAGACCTGCAAATTTATCCCTATATATATATATATATATATATATATATATATATATATATATTATATTTTTAATCCAAAAGGATAATCAGGTAGGTAAATCCCAAAAACCTGGTCCTAATTACAATTAATTTCATTAATATTAAAATTGATCAAGGTAATGCAAATGCAAATATATTCTAATTACAGAGCCAAATATAAAAATAAAACAAAATTTCAAAATTTAAATCTGTTGAATAGCCATTTCTACGGGGACTTCCCTGTTTCCTCAGCAATGGCAAAATGAAATATTTATTCAAATTCAAATGACAAAAGATTTTATACTGGTAGAAGTCCAAAAACATTTTTTTACATCCACAGGAAAATAAAATGGAGTGGGATTAATAATTTTTGAATTTAAAGAAGTAAACAGGGAAGCAGACAGATACCTATGTCTCATATTAAAAGACCTCCCTTCTCCCTATCTGAGTTGAGAGTTTAAAAGTTGAAATTTAGCCATGTCAGAGGGAATAGAAGTGGTAGGGGAGACAAAAGGAAAAAGGAAAACAGAAAAAGAAAAAAACAGGAAAGGAAAACAGAAAAAGAAAAAAAACAGGAAAGGAAAAAAGGAAAAAGGGGGGAAAGGGTGATTGACAGGGAAGTAAGCTAAAAAAAGAAAAAAATTTTCCCATAGAAACAAAAGAAAACTGCAACCATCAGTGTTGAAAAAACATTAAAAAATTTACCAAGGTGATTTTAGTTTAAATAAATAATGACAGGGACAAATTTTATAGAAAAATTTTGACATACAAATTTAAATATAAATCTTAAATTTTAAATTAAATTAAAAATTAGCTATTCCTGTTCCCCAAATATGGACGATATTATTAATTCACACAAGAATCAGATTCTAAAGAATTTATATAATACCGATTCAAAGTCTGGAATTTCTAATGATTGTAATTGTAATCTGTGAGTATCTGCCCGGGAGAAGGCAAGTGTAAATCTACCCAGGTAATCTACAAAGCTCATATCTCACTGTAGAAATGGGTATTCAACGAATTTAAACATTTTAAATTTTGTTTTATTTCCATAAAAAACTAAAAAATTGACTAGCCGCATGTGGAAATTAAAATCAAAATAAGGAAAAGACCCAGACATCACATGGAGTATAGTAAAAACAACCAAGCCTTACAATGGCGGCAAAATATGTAAACTGTGCCAAAAAGAAAAGGTAGAGATTATGCTATTCCCAAACAAAAGCGAACTGTTGAATAAAAGAACAAAAAACTATAACTAAATTTAACCATACTAAAAACTACCTCTTAGGTTCATAAAATCATGGATGAAAATGCCATAATTCCTTCTAATTTTAAAAATTGCACATTCAAAAATTCCCTGCTACATGAGCATTCAAAAAAACAACCATTATATGAGTGTTCTTAAAAAAAATGGTGAAATCAATTATTGCAAATCGCCTGAAGACACCCCATATGGTAGAAACCTAGGTCACATAATAACTCATTTACAAATTTAAAATATTCAAACGTTCTACAATATAATTGCATTGAACACTTTTTAATACACATGTGCATTGATTTAACCTTAAACTAAGTAATTAAACATATATATATATATATATATATATATATCTCCAGGTGAAGAAAACCAACAGTTTTAGAATTCCAAGTTCTCCGGCATTTACTTTACTTCAAAATTGCTCAATACAACATATATTATACAGCAGAATATAATTATAATTGAATTTGTTTTTTATTTAAAATTCATTTTATTTACATTGCAACACATAAATTTCTATGCTTTGTAATTTTACCTTGTCATCAGGCAATGTTGTTTCAATTATTGTGAAAATGATTTACATATGTAAAAATGTGAAAATGATTTACATATGTAAATCATTTTTGTAACAGTAAGTCAACATTGCCTGATGACAAGGTAAAATCGCAAAACAGAAACTGTGTTGCAATGTAAATTAATTTTAAATAAAAAACAAATTTAATTACAATCACACACACATATATATATATATATATATATATATATACACATATCAATAAATCATCCGTATACAAGCCTGTTTCACAGCTCATCAGTACCGCTAAATGAACTGTTTGCTTCATGCCGGGACTGAAACCCAACTGATTTGCCACCAGTTGGAGATCCACCACAAATATATATATATATATATATATATATATATATATAACAAGGTTAGGCTGATTTTACCCTTTTTTTTAAAATCAACTTTGGACAAGTCAAGATAGGTGAGACTGAATAAGATAAAAAATCACACCAAAATTTAGATTCCTACCTTTAAACCCTCTCTCAAGAAATGCAATTAAAAATTGCCATTGAAAATGCATTTAAAAAGCCATTCATTTTGGCAATATTTGATTGAAAAATCTTATTATTTCAACAATAAATCAAAAAAGTCTTTTATATTTAATTTGAAGATCATGTTCATTAATGTATTTTTGTAAAAAGGATTTTGTTGTGAGATGTATTCCTGGTATATTTTTCTTTTTTCTTCAAAATATATATTGCAGGTAATATTTTTTTTCTTTTGATTTTTTCAAAATGTATTACTGGCAATATTTTTTCCTTAAAAAATGTACTGTTGTTAATATTTTCTTCACAAAAAAAAACATTGCTGGAACTTTTGCAATAAAAATCTATTTTTATACTTTCATAGCATTTTGAGCCTGGTTTAGGGGTTAACTATTTGCCCATAGCTGGGTGAGAGTAGATCTGGGAACAACAGCAATTAAGAGGTGGTTCCAGGCTACTTAAAAATCTCCCATTCAAAGGCCTTGCTGCTAGATACAGGATCGAGAAGATCTTATTTGACAACATACGGTTTCTGCAAGAATGTGTCTGTGTCTTGCTTCAAATCCGTAAATAGCATGAGAAGCTTCAGATGTTAATCTCACTGCCCTTTCAATATTCTGAGAATGTGAAGGGAAATCAAATAACTAATTATTATTTATAAGAGATGCTTGAATTTTATATTCTGAAAGTTTTGCAGTGGTTGCATGTTCACAAATTCTATTTTGGGACAGATTGGTTTATGGTATTGACGAGGCTGTGATAATAAATGAGTAAAGTCAGGTTTTATTAACCATACCATCATTTTATTGTTGTTGTTGTTGACTTTATAATTTATACCTTTTGTTATAAGTGAATGTTCATTATTATATATGCATTGCGGTGTTCAGGTTATAAAAAGTTTTTATTTCATGTACATGTATAGTCATGTGAATATAGCATATTTGTTTCTACATGTGTGTGTCCAGTGGAATGTAGTAGTAGGTTACTGTTTGCATGTGTTATGTTACAATTTGTTCTGGTATTTAAGTGTGTGGATTGTCTCTTGAATTAATTCCTTTGTTTTCTGTATATTCTTTTTATATCTCCCTTTGGCTGATTGATGTGTTGGTTGAATCTCTGATGACTGATGCGAACCCCACACATGCACATGTGTGCGAGCTGTGGACCAACTCAAGAGTGCAGCAAAAGAGACTAGGCTATGTATATATTCACTGTTCTTTTTATATTTATTTAATGCCTACATGTTTCTGCTTTGATTTTGACGGTAGCACTTATCATTGGTTGACTTTCGCATTGCGTCAGTTGACTCATGAAGCTTGAATTGAAAAGAAGGAAAAGGATGTGTGTTGAGAGAAAGAAAGAGTTTGTCTGTCACTCTATTAGTAAAGAGGAAAAGGTATATTTCAATACACTTTACTACTACTTAGCTAACTCACTACAGGTTAATTTTGACCAATATTATCTTGAGGGCCACTGTCAGTCAGTTAAGTGCCATACGTGAAACATGCTTGGGCGATCATATCTCGAAAGAGACATGACTGACTGGGCAGAAGATAATCCCACAGTAGGTTGCCATTGCTTTCTGTGGTAGGCTGGTTGCCAGTCAAGGCTATAGAACCCAATCTGTCCTGTTATTTAACCCATAACTAGAAGGAAGAGACGGATTAATACCGTTCCCAAGGATATTTTTGCATAAGTGAATACAATGAATTTAACTGGAATTTGAACTCAGCTTCTCACTCTGAGCTGATATCCACTGCACCGCAACACACATGAGGGCCACTACTTTTCATAAATTCTACTTGTGGCAAATCACGCTAGCCCCTATCACACATGCATAGTGGACCAGTAAAAGCAGTTGGGCTTCTTCTTATGCCATCAATGTATTTAAAAACAGCTCTAAATAGTAGCTCATTCTGATGTAATGACCAACCAACTGTATGTACTTTCTGATGGAACTTGTTCTCCAGAACAGTCAGCAGGCCTGCCTTACACCCACAATGTATTTGTATTGTCCAGAAGAAGAGCCTTAAGGCTGTCTATACTATTCAAATTCTAACAAAACTTCTTCTGTTAGGACACCATCAGTGGTACATCTAGTGTCGCTGGAACTACTCTATCACTCTGCTGGTATTTTCCAGTGAGTTCCTATCTGTTGAATAAATGTTAAATAGTTTTCTGGGCCCCTTTCATTTTTTTAGTTTAATATCATCATTTCCCAGTATAACTTCTTTTTTTCTAAAAGAAGTTCTGTTGTATTAAAGTTTTATACAACAGGGCTTATTTTGGACATCAACTCCTCAACAGACAAAAGTGTGTGTGTTTCACTTTCATGTGTCATTGACTCATTATTTATTTTTTTAGTGAGTTTTTTCTCTATTATTGACTTATCAATTATAATGATTTTAAAATCGAACCCTAGGTTAAAAAATTCTCATAGCCTAAAATCCAAGAGAAAGACATTTTTAGCAAAAGACGCTTCAAGAGAAGAAATATTTTCCCAATTTTCTTCAAACACTTTAATAAAATATTTAAAAATATATATTACTGATAATATAATAACAAACTACATTGATAATTTATCGAAAATTGCAATTAATATCTTTTTTATCTTATATTTCTCAAAAGACTCCTATGCAAATAAAAACAAAACGCACACCGTTATAACGGTGCAAAGACAAAAATCACCGGCGAAATTTAAATTCGGTTCATTTTTATCTTTTAGTTTTTTTCTAAAAACTATCTCTTTAAATTTGGAAATATTTAGGATTTATGAATGGTTTACAAATATTTAGGATTTATGAATGGTTTACAAAATTTATTGTGAACAAAAATCTGTTCAGGAAGAAAAATAAACGAATATTTTTTAATCTCGATACCCGCGAATTGAATACTGCCTTTTTTTTTTCAACCGCAGATAAATAATTTATTCTAAAGTTAAATTTATTAAGCATGTTATTTCTTATAATTATTTGTGTACTATTTTATATGTTTATCTTTTCCAGCATTTTAAAAAAATATGAAACCTCAGTTTTACATTTATTTATTTCTCAGTATGGAAATAATCTGACCCGGTGATTTATTTCTATTAACACCGCAGCATTGTACGAGATAATTTCTTTGATTTTAATTGCATTTTCTCAAAAAGAATCCAATTTTTTTTTTTACTAAAATGTTTTGTGTGTGGTTTTATGATAGGCCCTAACTATCGAGACGCGTGTAATAGTCTGTTTTAAAAGTTGATCTACCCTGCACACAGACGTTCGTGTAATGAATGAAATGTTCTGTGACACACACACACACACACGTGTGTGTGTGTGTGCGTATATATATATATATATACATATATATATATATATATATATAAATGGAACTTTGTGTGTGTGTGCGCGTGCGTATGTCCCCGTTACCTATAGATATAGACTCCGAAACGGCTGAACCGATTTTCTTGAAAATTTACACAGCTGTACTGTAAGTGTCTGCGAGTGTTCTTAGCTAGATTTTGTGTAAAGGTACCCCTGATAAATATCTGCCCCCGCGGAAACTCTGACCATGCCGTAGTCTCCGTCAACATCTCAATCCGCGCTAACTCTACCCAAGAAAACCAGACCAGCAGAATATCATACTGCTACTAGAGAGCAGACTGGGACTTGTTCCGAGACTTCCTCTGCGACGTCCCCTGGAACAACGTCTTCAATCTTCCTGTCGAAGACTGTGCCTCTGAGGTCTCCCTTTGGGTTAAGGCTGGCATCGATGCTTTTATCCCAGCCAGGGAATTCCAACTAAAATCAAATTCGTCCCCCTGGTTCTCACCCGCTTGCTCGGCTGCCATTGCCCACCGGAAACATTTCTTCCAGCTCTATCAAAGCTGCTCATCGAACCAAAACAAGCACCTTTTCGCCTCAGCACGGAACAAGTGTAAAAAAGTACCGAACGAAGCTAAGAGGGTGTTTGCTACCAGAATGAGGCAACGCATAGCATCCTCTAAGTTTGGCTCCAAAGATTACTGGCGACTCTGCAAAAGTGTGCTCAACAAGAGCAAGACTTCAATGCCCCCACTAATCAATGAATTTGAAGTTCTCACTTCCCCAGCGGACAAGGCTGAATGCTTTGCCTGTAGATTCTCCACCAATTCGACACTGGATTCGTTAGGAATACCTACACCCAACTTCCCACCCAGAACTAAGGCTCAACTAAATAACGTCCACATTACACCCTCGCTAGTCGCCAAGATAATTGCACAAAGCGAGCGGCGGTGACAGAATCCCAGTCATAGTACTGAAGAAATGTGCCCCAGAACTCTCCTCTGTCCTCTCTAAACTCTATAACCTCTGCCTATCTGCTTCCTGTTTTCCTGCCTGTTGGAAGTTCTCCTGTGTAGTTCCTATATTTAAGAATTGTGGCAAACCTTCAGACCCCGCCAATTACCGTCCTATTAGTCTCCTTCCAATCTTTGGCAAAGTTTTCGAAGCCATTATGAATGCCAAGGTGATTCAGCATCTCACGGCCTACAGGCTTCTGACAAACAGTACAGGTTTTGCTTCACCAGGTCTACTGCTGATATGCTAACGACCATTACCGAGGACATATACCGGGCACTTGACAAGAATGGCGAAGCCCGAACTGTTGCCTTGGATATCTCCAAAGCGTTCGACAGGGTCTGGCATGCTGGCCTCTTGTGCAAACTGCGGAGCTACGGGATAACTGGACATCTGTTTGACTTCATCCAGTCATTCCTCTCTAACCGCACATTGAAGGTGGTATTAAATGGGCATGCCTCCCAAAACTACCATACGAACGTGGGCGTCCCTCAAGGTTCTATCCTAGGTCCCATGCTCTTTCTGATCTACATTAATGATCTCCCCGACGCCATTAGATCCCAAGTTGGCATGTATGCCGATGACACAACAATCTACTCTCGTATCGATCAAAAACCAGGTGTGGACGACAAAGTGAACCTCGCTGCAGTACTTGAAAAGGACCTCCAATCCGTAGTGGCCTGGAGTAGGAAATGGCTAGTAAATTTCAATGCTTCTAAAATGAAGCTGTTATCAACTAACCGCCATAGACAATTGCATCTACCTCCCATTAGCATGGGACAGGCTAGCCTCCCAGAGAGTAAAATACTATGCCTCCTTGGCCTTACACTTTCGGCGGACCTCAAATGGAATGACTATATCGAATCCATTGCCAAATCTGCTGCTATGAAAGTCGGCTCTCTGTGCAGGGCCCGGAAGTTTTTCCCACCTGAATCTATTCTGCACATATACAAATCTACCATCCGCCTGTGTATTGAATATTGCTGCCATATCTGGTCGAGTGCCCCTGCTGCTCTCCTTGGGCTTCTTGACAAAATACAAAGGAGGATCTGTAACGTCGTTGATAATGACTTGGCAGACCGGCTGCAACCACTCTCTCACTGACGTGATGTGGCTTCCCTGTGCCTCTTCTACAAGTACTTTCATGGCTTCTGCTCCGATAAGCTTAGATCACTGGTGCCGCCTAAGCACGAATTTACACGAGATACTAGATTAGCAACTAGGTCCCACCCTTTTACAGTTAAACAGATAAGATGTAACCGTAAATTCTACTCCAATAGCTTCTTTTCTTGTGCTTCCCACCTGTGGAACTCCCTTCCACAAGTCTGCTTTCCTGACAGCTACAATCTCCAGGTGTTTAAATGTAGGGTCAATAGACACCTCCTATCACCCTAACTCCCAATTATTCTCAGAACACTCTCATCTACCGAACCCTCATTCTCGGTATCCTTACCCGCCTATCACCCACTCTCTGACATTTCCTATATTTAATCATCCTTTCTCCACTCTATGTAGCCCCCTGCACAATAGTGGCAGTGACATGCCTTGCTCGGGGTGAAATGCTTATAAAAAAAAATACATAGATTCTAGAAGCCCTCTCATCATTAGCTATAAAAGACACCACTTGTTGACAATAAGGTACAATTGTTGTTGGTAAAAGAGGAACAGTGAAGATCTCAATGGATATTGCTTTTATCGAAGCTTAGACTTTTTGTAAACTTTATGGTTACATCTACTTGGATCTACTTTATGGTTGCATCTACTTGGTGATAAACACCAACTACCATTGGCATTTATTGTTATTGTTGTTTGATCACAGATAATCACCTGTTAGCAATAGTTTACTCACCGGTAAAACTCTCATTTCTATCTTTAATATTTGTGACCAAAACTATTGTTGACTTGGTATTGGAGACAATATTATCATTTAATTTTTTCTCTGGTTTGATTTTATTCTTAAATTTTCCCTAGACTGAATATTGTTTTGAATGATTAGCTGTAATAAATTCATATTTTTACTTTTGTAAATAAATTATTTTAATTGCTATAAAACTCTCGCATTGATAGAATTTCTTTATTCTCTTTTTCTTTCACCTTCTCTCTGTCTCGCTTTTTTTCATTGCTTTTTGTCGTGACCATGACAAAATGAGAACTTTTTTCAAAGCTCTGATATTAATTTAAAAACAAAAACAACAAAATAATTCATATTTCTCTTCAGATATTTTTTTGATAAAACTTATTTTTTGTTTGTTTAAAAATGTCCTTTATGAAGAATTTTCTTTCTTCATCCAATTTGGATGAAGAAAGAAAATCCTTCATAACATGACATTTTCAATTATTAAAAAATTTTCGCTTATTAAAAAATTGCAACTAGCTTATCTTTAAACTGACAAAATGTGCAGAGGCCTATGCACAGATCGGAAATCAGTTTTCTTTCTTTAGTGAACTAAAAACCATTGCTTCTGATGCACTAAAGAAAATGTGTGAACAACTGGCTAATATCTTTCACAAAGAACTGAATTATGATGACCTTTTAAATGCTAACATCTCAAGCATGACATAGTTCTTGATAAAAATTGTGAGACCCTTTTTAGACTACAGGAAAATAAGTTTGGACAATTTGAAATCTGTATTCATAAATGCTAAAATTGCACATGAAGGTGACCAACTGTACAAGAGAATGTTCTTTTTCAAGATTGAAAATTATGAAAATCTGTCTCATAGCACAATGGGGCATGGAAAATGACACCTTATTCCCGAAGCCAATAATAAAGCAATTCTCTGAAAAGAAATGCTTTTTATAATAAAAAGTTCACAGTAATTTCATACTGTGCCATCTAATGAGTGTGGCTTACTGAGTACTATCATGTTTTTCAAACTTTGAGTATTGTTCAAATGTTTATCATGTTGATTAGTTGCTGCTGTACAGCATGATTTTAATGTTTTAACACCAGTTTTGTTGAAGTGCCAATAAAATAAACACATATTTAATAATATTGACCATTTACTTTTTATTCCTGTGATTAGTGGTTGTAGAGGTACCAGGAGACTGGTTTGCCTAGTGTCCCACAATGCTGTTAAGACAGCCATGATAATGGTGACTATAAAGGTACAGCAGCTCAGAAAACTCATTCTGATCATTCTAATGAGAAAAGAACTCCCAAATTTGTTGGTGAGAGCCTCAGAATCAACATGGAGGCCTAGATCAAGTGCCTTAAGGAAGTAGTACTGTCCTGGATCAAGAGGGTGTCTGCTGGAAGACCCTATCTATATAAGCAGGAGAACCCAGTCATAGCTGTCAAACAATTCCTACAACCACATTACCCCTTAATTCTGGCCACCTCACTCCCCAGACTGCAATTGCCTAGATCATTATGTGTAAGGCACAGTTGAATGAGAGTCCAATAAAGCTCTTTGTCAGACCAAAGATGAACTGAAGCCAAGGATTATGACAGCATTTACCAACTTAAACAAAAAGAAAGTTCAGAAGAGTTGCAGGAGATTCCGAAGAAGTCTGGAGGCAGTCATTGAAGACAATGCCAACATTTTTTAGTAAATTTATTCTTTAGTATTTCAAGATCTTTTTGTGTAAATACATCTGTTAAAATGAAATGTCAGTGTTGTTTTCATTTTTGTGTGATTTTGACGACAATTTATTCATCGCACTATGTGTGTGTGCATGTATATGCACACACACATACACATTTATATAGTTTTTAATTATGATAATGTTTAGCCTCAAGATTTTTATTGTTTTTTCAGTGGTTTTACTGATAAAACGTATTTTGACAAACAGGTTTTCATCATAAATTGCTGATAAGCAGAAAGAGTTAGTCACTTTAACTGAACAAATTCATGCTGACTTACAGAGCAAACTAACCCTGAGGAGTGAGAACATCATCACGGTGTCCTCAAAAACTTCGAAGTCAGCATAAACCTGCTTCTTTAAAGTGACAAACTCTTTAAGCTATATACACACACACATGCATACAAGATGTATTCAGTTCCATAGACAAGGTCTCTAAATTAAACTTATTATCATATTTTTCCAACTTTCAGTTAATCTATTGCCCATCAGAATTGAAGTTGGAAAATTATCCTAAGTTAATATTTTCTTCACAGGGAATTATACAATGAGAATTTTAGACTAAAATTCAACAAGAAATTTTGTGTTTGGCTATAAACCTTTTGTTCCACTAAGATATATTTGTCTACACAAATTCATACACACGCATAGAGTGTTCAATATAATGATGCATTTTTATATGGATAACTGGATGTATGTGAGCTCTTCAATCTCTATTTAAGCTCTCAGTGCAACTGTTTATATATGCTCACCAGTCCTGCAACTCAACATTGCCCATATTGTAGTACTGTGTCTGTGTCAGAAATGTGAAGTGTCTGGTAAATACTCTGATTCCTTGAGGAAAGTTTTGTTCACGCATAATTATGTATTAGTTCAAATAACTTGGCACTAATGTTGGAAATCACTTTGGATTTTACCTCACAAGGATATCACAACTGATATGCTGTCAAGTAGATTCAACTATCAACTCATTAAAAGGACAGTCTGGGAAAAGAAATAAAACATCTAACAATTCCTCTCTTCCCTTCCAACAACCGAATTCCCCATAATTGAATTTTGGAAGAATGAATCCAGCTTTATGGTGCACTGTCTTCTGTGTAATAGTCATGTCATGCCAAACATGACTTTAAGTAGATTGTCCAAATAGCTAGCAAATCTCCTGAAGATCAAAGGTTTCCAAATTCTAACAAGAATATTAGTGCTACTTATTGTTCAAGTATAACAGGCATTGTACAGAGGAATTTAACTGATCTATATTTCCACAATCCATAGATTTTCATTTCTTCCGGTAAAAGATATTTTAGAGACAATCAATGATTCATCTGTCTCTTATGCGTGCTTTGATGAAATCCAAAAGACAAATAAAACTACTTTTAGATTAAAATTACTGAATTAGAATTGTGTTATTGTGTTCAACACCATCATAACATAGAATAGATAAATTTAACTTATTTGTTCTCACCTATCCCTCAAAAACACTAACATAAGCCAATTTAACTTTAATCCATGGCTGGTACAAGCACGAAATGATGATTTAATAAGTATTATGAAAAACTGAATTTTTAAAGAAAATTGTCTTAAAAGATGGTGGAAATGTGATACAGAAATTTGATGATACATTGAAACAGCAACAGATGACTTCCAAAAGCTAAGTATTAAGAAACAGAAATTCTGTGAGAAACTAAGAAAATAGTGATGAACTGCTATGTAATATCAATCCTTCGATATGGCATTGAATGCTGAACAGTTTTTTCACAGAAGAATATGTTATGTATTAATGAATAAATTTAATCTAAAATAAGGGATATTTGCTCTTTTGGAAAAACCAAGATTATTCCATATATTTTTATAATATTTTGCTGATAATTTGGTTGCTTTTAGCTTCTTTTTTTAAGATAAAATTAAAAATGAACAGATAAGAGGACATATCTGTCATTTAGCCAGAACACTTGGCTTGAATACAATTCTAAATGAACAAAACAGTAAAAAAAAAAAAAAAAAATGAAAATAGAATTCAGAAACAAAACAGTAAATAAAAAATGTCTTTAATATAGAAAACAATCCGAGAACATCTGAAAAAGAAAAATAGAGAAAATAAAGAGAATATCTTCAGGGCAATAACTTGTGGATGCATACAAATATCTTTTTATTTTTACTTCAAATATTAAAACGCTTGTTTTTGAGTGTAAAACAAAAATATCCAAAACAGAATCGTAGACTGGTGTCAAAAATTCTTTTATTACACTTTTAAATAAAAGAGTAATCAGATTTATTTTAAAATCAAATTAAAAAATCTTTTGTTTCTTCTTCAATGATAAAAGCTTTGTCTACTGGAATTAACAAATCTAAGGGAAATAACTCCTTTGATGAGTATTGTTAATTCCATTTTTTTTTATTTAATTAACTGTAAGTCTTTGCAATATCAGTAGCAAATGAATAATGGCCGATTCCAAAATTGTTGCTTTGTTTATTATTTCAAGAATCCACATAAAATTCTCTGTGATAAAAAAGTACAAAGTTCATGTCCAATTGAGTTGATATTTTATGTTTATTTTGTTGCTAAGATCACTGAAATAAATAATTAGTTTTGGGGAAATTCAAGAAGTGTGTTGTCTGTTATTTTCTAAGTTTGCTGAGAAAGTTTCTGACTATTCTTTAAAACTAACATAGACTATTGTCTTCATATTTGTTGTTGTTAATTTTTCAGCCATGCCCTCAGGTCTTCTTCAAGTGTATACTGATTCAGATAACCAGCTGGAGGTTCCAAATTGAACCCTTTTTTATCTCCAGGGATAGACTGTTCCTATTCCACTGTCCATATCTAGAAATATCTCACTTATCTACCTCTTATTTTTAGAACTACTCAGTTACTACTTGACATGTTTCCATTAAGTCCAAGTATGCACTCTCTAGCCCAGGGATTGAATTTCATATTTGCCCAGTATGGAAATAACCAAGTGGATTAAAATGTTTTGATAACAACTATGAAGATGGAGACAATAATCCAAATGAAATTAGTGTAAATAATAAGTCAACATCCAGACAGAAATTGACATAGAAAAATTCTTTCACATCAAATAGAAAAACTATAGATATATTCATCCAAAAAACAATCTATATAAATAAAACGGAAGATGTGTATCTGTGTGTGTATCTTTCTATTAACATATACTTCTACATTTTTTATCCGATATATTTCAAAATTTCCACACTCCTTGCAAATTTATTATTCTACCCAACAAAGTAAAAGAAACTTCACTTTAATCTTTGTTTTAATTTCTTATTTGCAAGTATTTTTTTTTTTGCTAAAGCTAAGTTCAACACAATAACTTCACATGGAGAATAACTCTTTTATATTTTGATACAAGAGTTACCTCCCATATTTAATGTCTGCTGATGTTGGTAATATAAAAAAAATTAAATTGCTCATGGGAATTCTTACTCTTCTCATTCCATGCAATGCCAGGTACTTACTGCAAGTCACAAATAAAAGAAGCAACAAAAATGCCATTTGTAGTGCAATGTTTTAAAAACAGATGCAAATCAATTATCATTATCTTACAATTGTCTTTATACTATTTCTCATTTGTTGTCATTCATGCATGTTAAAAGAATCTAACAAAAGTCAGTCTCTCTTTTTTTAAATTTTAATCCAGCCAAAGTTGAATAACCATGTTGGCATTTGTTTTTCTTTTTCACTCCTTTTCTTTTCTATTCATATAAGTCTCATTTGATTGTGAAATTTACAGGAATGTGAAGCATCAACTATTCTTAAACATATTTTGTTGATACTTTGAAATGAGATGACAAAAAAAATAACCTGAATGTTGTTACTTGTCCTTTCAATAAAGTTTGCAATTATAAAGAGTAAATTAGAAACGATACATGTTCGTAATGATAGAAGAGACCTAAATAAAAAGGTTGATAGTTTCGTTTTCTATGCTTCATCAATCCTTTGCAGATTATTTAAAGCCAGAAATATCTTGAGATTATAAGAATTTCTTTATTTAAAGATAATAATGATTTTGAGATACAAGTCTAACTTATTAACCTATAGCTCCCCATAGGAGAAGAGGTAGATTCAAGCCAAATCATAATTTGCAAAACAAACAAGAAATTATAATGTGCATATAAAGTGGGAAATCAATTATACATTACAAACTGATCCCTCATTTTGTGAACATGTTAATTTCTATATATTCATATTCAAGAAAATGTAAATAAATTTAAAAACATGCCTCTATAGCTAATCAGTATTTGATTGATTTGTTTTCTATAGATTGTCAAACAGTTACAAGTTACTTAAAGCAGAAGTTATTTTTGGACTAAGAATTTGGGAGATAAAGATTATAATGGTTGAGTGATAAAAGTCTTACTAATTAACCCATAGATGGAAGAGAAGAGGTGAATTCATACATTGCCAAAGGTATTTGTGTGTAAGTGAATATAACGAACCCAACCTGAATTTGCTTTTCACAGATGGAATAAGGAGGAACTGTGGTTTACTACAAGGTAACTGCGTCAGCAAATCCTAGCCATGAAGGTTAGGTCTGGCAGGATGCTTGGAATTATCAATTTTCAGTTAATTATGCCAAACATTTAATTAGAATTAAAGCAACGTAATAAAGCCACTAAGATAAAAGGGGTTACTAGATATGTGAAGATCTTTTGGCAAAATAGAAAATATCTGAACAGAATTATCAACAGAGATCAACAAGTAAATCGATTTTAATCGAGAAGATGAATACTTTCATCTGTTTAATATTCAACTCATATTGTACTTTCATAGGAGTTGTTTTTTTTTAATCATTTCATCCCAAGCAAAGTAATAAAGCCATTAACATACAAGGGATTACTGGGTGTGAGAGAATATAAGAAAAAGAAAAGGTTATTAAGGAAAAATAACAATCAAAGTACAAAACTTTGGGGAAGAGCTGAATATTAAGTTGACTTCTAGACAGTTCAGATAATATCTACTTTTATTTAAATTTTATTATTTGTTGCTGATGGTTACTTCATCAATTCATTGATTGAACAGTTAGTCTTACATTCGGTTGACATTTTCTCTGAAAACAGCTTTCCAGGAAAATAATCTCTTCAAGTTCACTATTATGTTGATATGAATGGGAGTTTCCTTCCTACCATTTAAGGTAGTTTGCAAAGACAAAATTATGATTCTATTATTATTTCCCTATCTAATTACATGTGCTATCCATTTTAGTTGTTTCAACTGTTGGAAATCTTTAAAAAATATAGGCTTTGTTATTTGGTGAAGTTCTTTATGTATATCAACTACAAGAAAACTGAATGCATGGTAATCAGTAAAAAAAAGGAGCTCAAAATGCCAACTGCAAGTTGGTGATACCAAAATCAAACAGGTGAAAAAATTTAAAAACCTTAGAAGTGTTCTGATAGAGGATGGAAAGTGCAATACTCAGCTGCACTTATATTCTGCAAGCTGCCCTTATAACATGTAGATTGACCAGCTGCTCTTACATTGTGTGGATTGACCCAACTGCACCTATATTGTAAAAACTGAACCAGCATCCTTTGCAACGTGCAGATTAACCCAGTTGAATTTGTGTGAAGATCGACCTAGCTGCTCTATTTATATTGTACGGAATGACTCAGCTGCACTTATAATGTGCAGATTGACCCAGCTGCACATGTGCAAATTAACACACTTTATATGGCATGAATTGACCCAGCTGCATTCATATCATGCAGAATGACCCAGGTTCACTGATAGTGTGCAGATTTATCTAGTTGAACTTAAAATGTTTATACTGTTCCAGCAGCATTTATGTGCAGATTGACCCAGCTGCATTGATAATGTGCAGATTAATCTAGATGAATGTAGATTGTGCAGATTGACTCAGTTGAACTAATGTGCAGATTAACTGAGTTTATATTATGCAGATTAACTCAGCTGCACTTATTTTGTATGAACTAACCCAGCTGCATTTATATTGTGTGGGCAGACCCAGCTGCCCTTAAACTGTGTGGATTGACTCAGCTGCTCTTATATTGTGCAGATTGAACCAACTGCACCTATACTGTGCAGATTGAACCCAGTTCCATT
Organism: Ascarosepion bandense; assembly: GCA_037127315.1. Classification (NCBI taxonomy): domain Eukaryota; kingdom Metazoa; phylum Mollusca; class Cephalopoda; order Sepiida; family Sepiidae; genus Ascarosepion; species Ascarosepion bandense. The sequence goes on from JBBBDQ010001308.1 coordinate 5,803,842, forward strand.
TATTTTATGTGGATTGACTTAGCTGTACTTATAATGAGTTAGTCTGCACATGTAGGCAGATTGACATGGCTGCACTTATACCTTGCAGATTTCCTTATTCGCAATTTTATTGTGCATATTCACCCAGATGCAGATTCAACTAACTCCGCTTAATTGTATAGATTCACACAGCTGCACTTATATTCTGCAGATTGACTCAGCTCTACTTATGATGTGCAAATGCAAGGAACATTTGTAAATGCTCTTACACAATATCCTTGTGAGAAAAAACATCCACATTTAGGCATAGCACTGAAAACATCAACATTAACTGACAGGTATGAATAAATAATAATTTTATGTACAACTAGCAGTATAGCCCAGTGTTGCTCAGGTGTAATGAAAGCTTTAAAACTAATCCATGGTCCTGGAGCTCAGACTCTTTGGACGTTGGCACAAAAGACTAAAAAGCAATAGTTGTTTTCAGTTAAAGCGAAACTGTAGACTGAAAGAAAAATGAATGGATGTAAGTCAAATTTTGATTTCCTGGTATCGATATCAAATAAGTTTTTTCGTCGTAAACTGAATTTTGAAGGCTAAATAAGTCCTAAATAAATGGTATCATGGCTGAGACTAAGAACTACAATTATACCTACTTAGAGCCAAACCCAAAGCAAAAACTAAAATAAAAGGGCTGAAAAAATGAAGACATACAGGCAGATGAACAGACACAAACACAAACATTTTGCCTTTTATATATATATAATCGATTTTCTGCACTATTGTAAGAATTGCAACCTTGAAACTTCTGAATATCATTTCTTATGTCTTTGTCTATGAGTGTATCAAATTCAAATTTGATTAAAATCAGACCACTCTTTCTATAACTCGATTTTTTCGATTATCGATTTTCGATATTTATCGAGGGTACCTTGACACAAAACCTAGCTAAGAACACTTGCAGACGCTTGTAGCACAACTGTGTAAATTTTCAAGAAAATTGATTCAGCTGTTTCGGAGTCTATAGGTAACGGACACGGACACACAAAGTTCCATTTATAAATAAGTTTAGATATAGAGATTTTATCTTGTGTCAACAGTTGAGCTCAAAGACAAAATTCCAGAGGTTTAAGAAATAAACAACTGTGTTCATGTAAAAATACAACAAATGCTAAATTGATGTAAATGTCTCACGAAAAAAAGAGATAAGTAGAATTAGTTGTCCACAGAGGCATATGATAAGAGATGGAAGATGAGTTGTGACTTACTGTTGCAATGGTCATTTGCTGGTTGTCTTTTGGAGATGGAAGGTCATGTTGCGACAATCATTGTGAATTCTGGCTGTTGTGTTTTTATGTCCCTTGCTTAGGCTCAGATCAACTTCAATTTTTATTTTGTTTCTTTAGGTAGAAATGGGTGCTATTGGGTGGAAATTTTGGGTTGTATTTTTCATTGAATGTGCAAGTAAAACAAAAGCTATGTGCCAAGTTGATGTTCAGTAGACAAAAGTTTTAGTTCAGTCTTAGGTTTTGGAGTGTTCACACCCAGCCATTTGTGTAACATGAATCAGAAGAAGATCTGGCTTTTAATTTAAAACAATTTTCAAGAAAATATATTTATCAAGTCCAGTAGCTGTTATTGCTCTTTTTCTTGGAAGAATGATCATATATAAACATTTTGATGAAGTCATTAATTTCTCTTTGAGTTATAAATGCTATCTATTTTAGTCGTTGCAACTGCTGAATGTCTTTTAGTTGTTTCTGTTATTTGGTAAATTTCTTTATTTGTGATTTTGTAAAACCAATCCACAAATTCAAAAATGAATTGTCTTGCTAAGACTTACCTGTTTTATTTGCTTGAAGTAACTTTCAACCATTTCAACCACTGAGAAAGCAGTTGTATACAGCTGGCACTTACATCTGAACAGGTTTGGTGCTATGCATGACGTCTAAGTCTCAAATCTGATTTGGTTATTTAAGAACATGACTATAGGTTTTAGAATCATGTTTTGGTTTTATTACAACAAGAGAAATTGATTTTGTCCGTTCTCAAAGAGACAACTCTTATAACTGCATTTAAATATGTTAAATTTATAGACTGTAGCCATAATAAAGGATGGGTCAGTTTCATGGCTCCAGCCAATTATGGATCAATCTTGAGTCTTATGATTTAGAAAACCAAATGTTTATAATAAAAATGATATTTCACAAATATCTTTATCTATTTCCTTTACTTTTACTTTTTTTTTTGTCTGCCTAAATTTAGGATTATAATTAACAGAATAAATATATCACTGATATTTTCTTTCTTTCTTTATCATAAGTAATGAAATCTGTTGGAAGTAATTTTAGGACACACCACTAAAACAGTTCATAAATTTCAAATATTGGTTGAAGAATGTAACCTATTTGGTTGCATATAAAACAATGGGTGGGAATTTGGTATTAAAATTGATTGTATCTACCTGTCATTCTATGTATGGTGTAGGACAAAAGCTTGCAACCACAATCTGAATTAATCATTTTCAGACCTTCTTCTGTTTAATTAACTCCTACTAAGGCTGCTAAAACTGTTTAACTTATTTTTGCATGACATCCATTTTTGGGGGGAGGAGTTTTCTTAAAATTTAATATCTGCCAGCCCTAAAATTACCATAAGTTAGCAAGATAGATTTAAAAAAAGTTAATTTTATAGAAACTTTATACAGTAGTGGGTTAATTTCCATTTCCTTTATTTTAATTTTTTATAATCATTCACTCCAAGCAAGTCAAGACCACTTACTAGTGCACAAAGGCCTACAGTAAAAAAAAAAACAAACAAACAAACAAACAAAAAAAAAACAAACAAACAAAAAGCAAAGTACAGGGAATGTCAAAGAAAGGATAATTGAAGGATGGGAATCAAAGAGTAGAAGATGGCAATTGACATTGCATTTAAACCTTTGGAAGATTGTAGCTATCAAGGAAGCAAGCAAAAAGAAGAGAGTTCTACAAACAGGAAGTGTGTGAAAAGAAACTGTTGGAGTAGAAGAGACAGTTACATTAAACTGTTTTGATGTTAAAAGAGTGGGACCTTGATGCCAATCTAGTAGCACACATAAATACATGTGGTCAAAGCACCAGGAAAAAATCTCATTTGAGCTGTGGCAATGATAATACTTGTAGAAAAGACAAAGGGAAGCCACATCACATAGGTGAGAAAGTGACTGAAGGTGGGCAGCCAAGTCAGGATTGATTATATTGCAGAACCTCCTTTTGATTTTGTCAAGAACCTCAAGATGAATAGCAAGAGCACCTGATCATATACGGCAACCATATTTAATGCACAGATGAATGGTAGATTTATGGAAGTGCAAAATGGATTCTGACAAGAAAAACTTTCTGAACTGACACAGTGACCCAACCTTTCTAGCAGTAGAAGCAGCTATAAATTTGTAGATTTCATGATGAGTATTATTATTATTGCATAAATCAAAACTCTTCAGGAAGATAAAATCCTCCTGATCCAAAGTGAGCTCCTAAATTTGTTTTGAAAAAGGCACACAACTTTCAATCTTTAGGCAATTCCTCAAAAGTCAGTTGGTGGGCTCCAAAGTTTTGGTCCAGAATGTACAAGCTTTGAAAAGTCACATTTGCATTCTAAAATATCTTTTTGCATTATTTATTTTTTGATTTTTTTAAAGAAGTTTCTGAAACTTTCTATTGATATAACTTTATCCAAAGTAATTTTTAGAAACTGTTAATTGCTATTTGAACACTCCATTGGCCATGCCTGCTGCATTTTACTTCATATTTTAAAGATACCAGGAGGCTTGTGACTTTGTGTCAACTCAACCATCAATGGCTTTCAAACAATTCTATCTTTCCAATTTCACTCACAAGGCTTGAGTTAACTCAAGCCAAGATTTTCAGTCATCCCTTTCCAACCAAAGACGCCACATGCTGGAATTATATCCCCAGACCCACTGGCACAGAGATTGCATACTCATGACAAACCGATGGTAAGCTCTCATGGCCAGAAAGTATACATTCTAACCACTTGGTAATGCTGGCAGGTTAAGAAATGTCAGAAATATATATGTATATATAATAGCTCTGTTCATACTACATTGAGCACTGTTTTATTAACATGTGGATAATAATACTATACATGTATGTACCCTCATATATATATATATATATATATATATATATATATATATAATAATTCACTTAACTATATATATTTATATATATTTACAACAGTACAAGAGGTATTAGTTAAACCAAAATATGATTATTCAAAACAAGTGCTCAATGCACAAACATATTAAGACCTTAACTAAGTTCTCGCTGTTTTCTAACAGATGGCATTCCCAGAACTGCATCCATGTAGTTTCAGATGGTAACACATCTATAAGGAAGTATTGTAAGCAAGCTTCAAATTCAGTATATAATTACTTTGTTTTTTATAGTGTTAAACATGTCAAATTTTGTGTCAAAGAAAGTGTATTTATGGGAAATTTTGCTGCACGACTTTATTCAAAAGAAATCTGCAACTGAAGCTCACTGAATTCTTGTTGATTTATGGTGACTATGCTGTCAGAAACAACATGCAGACATTAGTTTATATGTATAAAAATAATGATTTTGATGTTGAAGATAAAGAATGCTCTAGCACACTAAAAATGTTTGAAGACAAAGAATTGGATGCATTACTTCATGAAGACTCATGCTGAACACAAGCTGAACTTGAATAATCATTAAGAGTTTCAACAGTTTTGAAATATTTGAAAAGTATTAGGAATGATTCAAGAACATTGGGTGCTATACGAGTTGAAGCCAAGAGATGTCAAATAATGTCTTGTCACATGTGAACAGCTGCTTCAATGGCAGAAAATAAAAGGTTTTTTGCATCATATCATGACCAGCAATGAAAAGTGAATACACTATGATAAATCCTAAGTGTAGAAGATTGTAAAGTAAGCCCCAACATTGGCAGCAAAACTGAATATCCATGGTTTGATGATTCTGCTCTGCATTTGGTGGATGTAGTTTATTATGAACTGCTCAAACTAACTAAAACTATCATGGGTGATTGCTACTGATTAAAATTCATGTCTTTGATCTGAGAATAGAAGAAAAAATGGCTGCTACAAACATGACAAATGGATTTTGCAACATGATAATGTTGAATCAGAAGTTGCAAAACAGGTAAAAACCTACTTAAATGCTTAAATGAAAAGTCAATTTCTGTGAAGGTAAGGTTTTCATTGTTCCTTTGAAAATTTCACAGAGGCTGGCAAATTCCATTTTTTACCTCAGTCTGCTGAACTTGAAGGGAGTGGGTGAAGGAAATTATAATTTCACTCTCACTACTATTAGTCATGACCCTTCATGAAACAGTTGTGTATATATATATATATAGGCAACTGTTTCCCAATTTTCATTCTTGTATTTAATAAGTGACATTTTTTTATGTGAATAAGGATGTTGTAATAAATTTACTATTATTCCCTCCAATGTAAAAAAAAAACAGTAAAAAAATCAAACTATATTTCATGCATAACAAGTAACAAAATAAAAAATCATGATTTTATTAGATATTTTTCAAAAGAATTATTTGTTTCTTTTTTTTCATTATTATCACTAAAAACGAAATAAATTAAAATATTATATTTTATTAATAGCTAAAGTTAATTGAAAAGTTTCTGAACAAAACTAAACAATAGTTAACTGGTCTTATTAATTAATGTTAAGATGACACACACAAAATAACATATCATTTAGACTGTACATCCAGACTCATCTGACCAAAAAAAAAAAACATTTAGCTTTTTTCTCTGTATATAATTATAACAAACATCTGCCCCTCCTATGCATATATAATTCCATAAATAAAAACACTGCATTAGTTACAACACTTCGAGCAGCCATTATTTTTGCGAATACAATTGGCCAACAAAATATAAGAAAATGCATATTCAAATTTTTTAAAAAATTCATATTAATAAACTGGGAGTTAATGAACATGCATAAAAGACAAACTGATTTTTAAGTCTCTATGTAAAAATGTACTCATTGTGTTTCTTTTAAAATGACTAAATGCAATACACAAATATGTTTATAAGAAAAATCTTTTTTTATTCTTTAGAAGTAATTCAAAAAACCACTAAAACTTATAGATTAAATTTTACATTCAAACTTCTGATGCAATTTATAAATTACATAAATTTAATATTTTAAACCAGGAAGAGATCCAGTTACTACTGGATGGTAGGAACTCAATAAAAAACATTGATACAGTTCCCAACGGAGAAAGAAAATAACAAACTAGCATTTCTGGATGGAATAATATCTTGAACAGCGAATGGGTTCAAGACATTCGTATATCACAAGCCAATATTCACCAGACAATACCTCAACTCCAACTCCCACCATACAGTGTAAAGAAAGGAATCAACTACTGCTTACATCATCATGCATAAGTCATAAGTGGTGACCCAGAGATATATGAAAAAGACTTGGTCAGTATAAGCAGTACCCTAAAACAAAAAAAAACTACCTTGAGTGCATGACAACAGCTCCAACAGATGGAATGATGCAAGAGGATAACAACATGAACAAAACAGCCTTGGTTTGCCTACCGTGTGTGAAAAAATTATCAGAAAAAATACAAAAGATCTCTGGCTCATATAACATCAGGGCAACCTTCAGAAATGGTTCAACACTTAGCAGATTCCTCTCCTGAGTAAAACCTCCAATAGAGGAAAACATGAGTAAAGACTGTGTATGCCATCCTATGCAACTGTGGTAAAAAATATAAAGGAGAAACAGGCTCGAAAGATAAGGCTGTAAAAATACTGCAAAGCCATAATATGAGAAAAAATAGAAAAGTGTAAATGACCATATATGGAGGGAAAGGGAGCTCACCATTCCCTGTGGGATAAAGATGAAATAACAGATAGAGAACACTACTGGAAAATACAAAAACTTAAGGAACCAGCACATATGCTGGTCCACAAAAATCCCCTAAACCAACTAAGCATAGAAATTAATAAAATATGAGATCCAGTAATATGGAGTGTTAGAGAAAACAAATTACAAATATCAAGATTATCATATGAGTTCTGGTAAAAAAATGTTTACTGAGACATTAGGTTTATAAATCCCCAAAATTCATACAAAAACACATGACCCAGTGTATAAAAGTATGACTTGACTCAAAGAGTTGTGAGTTCAATACTTAGCTACAGCAATGGTGAAAAAAAACAAAAAAACTAAGAGTTAAAGGAAGATAACTAAGATATCTGGAAGTGGAATGACTCATGAAACAAGAACAATCTATCCCAATAGATTGAAATAAAGAGTTCAGTCAAAAATTCCAGTGACCTAAGAAGGTGGGGGCATACAATGGCCAAAATGTGAATATGACAATAAAGATGAAGATAGCAGTACGAATGATACAAATAAAAATAAATCTACCCATAATGTAAAAAGAAAAATCATTTGAAAAGAAGAATCTTATTGAAAAGCATAAAATTTCCAAATTGTGATAAGCAACTGATAACTAAAGTCAGCATGTTTGTTTCAAAAGATTGATAATATGCATTTTCATCAGAAGACAAACTATATTGTTGGCCATGTTTAATTTTTCAGCCCAAATCAGGTCAATTGTAAATTAATTGGAGTCATATTAATTATAAAAATATTCTGAGCAACCGCTAGCATCCTTCTGAGTCTACAAATCATTTAAATAATTGACAAATGTTTAAAGACATTTGGTGACTTTCATATAGTAATAGCTATTAGTGTGTTTGCACAGAATGAAAAAGTAATGACATCACAAATTAGTTGAAAAAAAAAACAAAAAACAGACGATATTTAAAACAATTACTGAATATTGTATTATCAATGGAAGTCTTTTAGAATTTTTTGATGTGAAAACAGAATTTATGAATGTAAGAAAAAAGAAGAGCCGAAGGTTCATACTACAAATTGAAGACATTAAAATCAAGCAGCTATAAAAATTCAAATATCTTAAAAGTGTTTTAATAGAAGATAGAAAGTGTGTCATTGAAATTTAAAGGTGCATTTAGATAGTGAAAGGTGCCTTTCAAAATCTAAGCAAAGAAACAAATGTTGAGAAAGAGGAAAATTTAATTAGAAACAAAGAGTACTGAATTGCTATGCAATAATACTAGACCTCATATATGACAGTGAATACTGGACAATTTCCTCACAATAAATAAATAAAAAAAATTTGCAGTAACAGAAATGTTGTTCAACAGAAGGATGCTGAGAATACCATGAATATAGAAATGAGCAACAATGAAGTCCTACAGAAAAAGGAAACAAAGAAAACATATACTAACATTAGAAAGAGAAAACTGAAATTTCTGGGGTATATAATGAGGAAAGAAGAAAAAAATTAACACTTGCAGAACATTTTGAAGGTAAGATGAAGAAAAGAAAATAGTGCATAGCCTTCCTAACTAGCTTGTATAAATGGTTGACAGAAGAGGGATTTGGAGAGAAAGCAGAAAGACAAGCTTTATTAAGAGCTACAAAGCACAGGAAATTATGGTTAGGCATGATTGCCAAAGTCCTGAAGAAACATGGCACACAGAAGAAGAGGAATGATAAAAATTCAAAATGGTTGGCTGATGTAAGAGAAAATATCTTCAACTTCTTTAATGAAGCTAAAACTAAAATGGATAGCTAAATATATGATTGGGCAGCTATGATGGCAAATGGACAAAATGGGAGCCTAACAAAATTGAAGAACAAAATGTTTAAATACAGTTATTTCATTCATTTTTGTGCACATAAACTTGAAACTGAGATTTAGTAAATTTATATATTAACTACAAAGCAGGCAGCATCCTTAAAGATTTTCATATCAACATTCCACTGCAGAAAAGTTGGTACTGTAGATCCAGAACCATGTCTGCTAGAAAAGAATTGCGAGAAAACAAAACATGTATGAACAAGACAGAATGGTTGGAGGAAGATACATTCAGTGACACTGATAATCTGTCAGCAATACTGAACAACTTAACTTTCAGTTTTTTTTATAAACCGTTTTCATAAAATACTATCACATATTGAGAAGCTATTTGACATTATACAGTGTAAGCATCTTGAAATAAACGATGTTCGGAATAAAATAAGTAATTTTATTTTCTGTTGAAATTTGTTCTAATGATGAACATTATAAAGCATCATTCCAGAAATAATGTCAGACACTGAACAACTAAATGATTCAGACCTGTTGAATTACTGGCCCCTGAAAGTAATCACAGTGTGATATTTGAAAGGCTCTTTCTTTTTTACTTTGACTTTTGAAGTGGCAACACATGTTTCCTTTCACTCCAACATGAGGCATGTAAGTACTTCAGAGAGGCAAATCTTCCTTCTACAAAAAGGACCAAAGAGATAACAAATGAACCATCAGTTAAGTGCCATATGTGAAACACGCTTGGGCAATCATGTCTCGAAAGAGACATGACTGACTGGGCAGAAGATTATCCCGCAGTAGGTTGCCATTCCTTTCTGCAGTAGATTGGTTGCCAGCCAAGGCTATAGAACCCAATCTGTCCCGTTATTTGACCCATAACTGGAAGGAAGAGACGGATTAATATCTTTCCCAAGGGTATTTGCGCGTAAGTGAATGCAATGAATTCAACTGGAATTTGAACTTGGCTCCCTGATTTCTCGTTCCAAGCCAATATCCACTGCACCACAATGCACATGAACCATAAAGCAACATATTTCAAAACAGATCAAAACACTTTACAGTAACTGAAGGAATGATTTTCTCACATTGAGAAGTTTTATGCTTGGGATTACTTGATACTAACTTGGCAGACCGGCTGCAGCCGCTCTCACACCGGCGTGATGTAGCTTCCCTGTGCCTCTTCTACAAGTACTTTCATGGCTTCTGCTCCGATGAGCTTAGATCACTGGTGCCGCCCAAGCACAAATTTACACGAGATACTAGATTAGCAACTAGGTCCCACCCTTTTACAGTTAAACAAATAAGATGTAACCGTAAATTCTACTCCAACAGCTTCTTTTCTCGCGCTTCCCGCCTGTGGAACTCCCTTCCACAAGTCTGCTTTCCCAACAGTTACAATCTCCAGGTGTTTAAATGTAGGGTCAATAGACACCTCCTATCACACTAACTCCCAACTATTCTCACAACACTCTCATCTACCCAACCCTCATTCTCGGTATCCTCACCCGCCTATCACCCACCCTCTGTTATGTCCTATATTTAACCAGCCTTTCTCCTCTCTACGTAGCCCCCTGCACAGTAGTGGCAGTGACATGCCTTGCTCGGGGTGAAACGCTTATAAAAAAAAAAAAAAAATATGAAATTGTTTGAAATGTTTGCTTATACATGCCCAATTCAATATATAGATTATTTTTAGCACAAATACTCATAGTAAATGAGCTCAGATCTCTCTTTCAATAATGACAATGACTTTAAAAAGTTCAAGCCAAACAATGCCATTTTAAAGTGTTGGGGTAGAACTCCTCTATAATAGACTGTTTCGTTCATTACAAATAACGGCCAGGCTATGTATGCACAGACGCAGGACAGATGCCAGGGAGTAGACATATATAGACTATTTGTCACAGCTGAGAGTTACTCTTTCTGTTGTCGTTTTTTTCAATATATCTTGTTGTTAGAAGTGCCGTGTTCGTGTCTTCCTTTCCTACTAAATTCCTCAACACAACAAATGGCGAACGAGGGTTCAAGAACAAAACTCACGCAAACACTACAATTGTCCAACACAACTGATGGCGAGTTATTTGAACATATGCCTGGAAGCCATACTGAAAACCACGTGCCATGAGTAACGAACAAGAATTTGAAGAAAAAAAATGCATGTGAAGGTTTAACTCAACAACTGATAAATGAAAATTCAAAACAACTCACACAAGTCAACCCAACTGGTGGTGCAAAAATAAGGCGACAAAATATCAAACAAGTTCCCCACACTAAGTGTACCCTGTCAAAAAATTTGTGTTCCAATGAAAAAAAAGAGTCACAGGAAAAAAAAAACACCAACCCAACAAAATTACCGTCAGTCTCAAACTATACAAAAAAAAAAAAAAAAAGAAGGAAAATTTTAAAATGTATCGGGACATAAAATTAACTACTTGCTCACATTAAATTTTAAGTAGAACATTTTTCTCTTCTAAAAAAAAGTAACCAGACATTTTCTGAACTGTAAATTCAGCTGTTTAATTTTGTATGCAAATTTTTCTTTTCAAAAAAATATGACTAAAGGTTCTATTGTATCAATGTAAAAAAAAAATCTCATTTTTGTTCAGTCGCTATGACTTATGCAAATTTTTTTATTTTTTTCTAAAGCTGAAATGGAACATTTTTTTATCTTCTCCTTGAACTGTGAAATTTTGTTTGGTTGAATTATTTTGAAACACTTGGAAATTCTTAACTGTCATTTTAAAGCAACTTCTAAATGCCATTTTTTTTTGGAAAAAAGCATGTTCTTTATTTTTGAACCGACAATGCAAATTGTTTTTTGTCTTCTATGTCTGAAGTAAGGTGTAAGAAGCCATTTTTTTCGTTCACTAAAAAAACAAACACTTTTTTCTTTCTTGTGAAATTTTTCCCACCATTTTAAGTTGTTTAAATACTTATAGCCAAAAAACAGTAGGGAGGACATTAAACAAATTGTATAGTTACTTAAAGCTCAAACTGAACACCAATGAAAGACAGAAGAACACATACAACAACAAATGCTACAGCAGCAGCAGTTTTTTTTTTTTTGCAGGTATAGGAAAAACAAGAGGAGAAATTGCTCCTTTGACAGAAAGAGCAAGAAGAAAAAGTGCTTTTTCAACAAAAAGAACAAGAAGACAGACTAGTTCAATAACAAAAAGAACATGAAGAAAGACTAACTCAACAATGAAATGAATTTGAAAATTAAGAAAACAACAAGAGGAATTATTCCTAAAAATACGAGATAAATCTGAACCCAGCGACAATAGCATGGCTTTTTCCCATACCACTATCTGGAATCTATTGAAACGTTTAATTATCTTCCGGAGGAGGATAAAACTTTTTGAAGCGTTTTACAGGAGATACGAAGACCTCTTCACTGTAGACTACCAAGACTGGGATAATGCCAAAAAGGTTCGACTACTATTAAGGAAGTTAGGTACCACAGCACACAGCAAGTTTGTCTACTACATACTACCTAAGAAGACGAGCAAGCTGGAATTCCCTGAAGCAGTAAAACTCCTGAAAAGATGGAAGTGCTTCAACTTATCAAAGCAGGATGACAAAGACTATCTTACATTCGCGTCCATAGCCAACAACCACTGTGACGATTTCCGTCTATTGGAATTTTCAGCAGGTGACTTTAAATGTTTGATATGTTTAAGGTCTTGTTTCAGCAAAAAACGCTGAGATAAGGCGTAGAGTCTTGTCAAGACTAGAAAGCAAATCTGGGCTGACACTCCAAAAGCTAGCTGAAGATTGCCAACGCCTAGTCAGCGTTAAAAACGACTCGATAAATATTGAGGAATCAAGCGTGGCGTACATGCGTAGGACAAACTACAAGTATAAGAACTATTCCTCTGGGAAAAACCAAGCAAACAAAAAATATAACCAGGCACAACCAAAGACAAGACATCCAATTTAAAAATCCAGAATACCCAATAATACATGTTATCACTGCGGTGGACAACATTGGTCCACAGATTGTTCTTACAGGAAAAAGACTTGCTACGAGTGTGGCAAAGTAGGCCACAAAGAGACATACTGTAAAAAGAAAACAAAGTCAGACAAATGAGATCTGACATTAAATCTGAGAAAAATAGATGAAAATATGTAACTGTAAGGATCCTTGGTAAGAAGGTGGACCTATAGTTGGATTCTGGTTCAGACATGTCAATCATCAACCTGCACACTTGGAAAAAGCTGAAGAACCCTACCATGAAAAAAACCTATAAGACAGCCCGTGCAGTGACTGGTGACAAAATAGAGTTCGAAGGCAAGCTCACACTACCAGCAACATTGAATGATATCACTAAAAAAGTGAAAGTTTTTGTGCACAAAGAGTTCAAAAACCTACTTGGAACCAATTGGATGGAACGATTCAATCTCTGGGACCTTCCAATCTGCAAATACTGCCACAAAGTTGAAAAGTCATCTACAGAGGTGCCAGAACTTAAGAATCAACTTAAAGAAAGTTTTCCGGAAGTGTTCTCAATGAAACTTGGAAAATGTACCAAGGTGAAAGCAAGATTCGAGCTGAAAGACAACGCTCTACCCGTTTTTAAGAAAAAAAATGAAACATACCATTCATGGTAGTCGAAAAAATTGATGTGGAGTTAGATTGGCTAGAGAAAACTGGGATTATTTCTAAAGTAACCTCCAGTGAATGGGCTGCTCCCACTGCATATGTTAAAAAGAAGAGCAATCAAATTCGCATCAGTGCAAATTTCTCTCCAGGCCTCAACACGGCTCTCAAGGATTACCACTACCCTCTTCCAACACCAGAGGAGGTATTTAGCAAACTAAATAGTGGTACGATATTCTCCAAGGTGGATCTCAGTGACGCTTACCTGCAGATACCTGTCAAGGAAGAATGCTCGAAACCTCTGTGCATCAACACTCATAGGAGGCTTTACAAGTTTGATAGGTTAGCCTTTGGGGTCAAGGTTGCACTTGCCATTTTTCAGCAGGTTATGGACACCATGCTGGGCGGTTTTGACTTCGCATGTGCTTACCTGGACGACATCGTGATTGCTAGTAAGTCTGCAGAGGAACATCACAACCATCTACACAAGGTCTTCGAAAGAATCCAAAATTTCGGATTCAAAGTGAAAGAGACTAAATGTGACTTTCTCATGAATGAGATAAGGTATCTAGGTCACATAATCAACAAAAATGGAAGACGCCCCAACCCAGAGAGGGCAGAAGCTATAAAGAACATGCCTGCTCCTGACAATGTTCAAGCTCTCCAAAGCTTTTTAGGACTGGCAAACTATTACCAGGTCTTTATAAAAAACATGCACAACTTACGCACCCCACCAAATAAATTACTTAAAAAAGAAAAAAACCTGGAATTGGACGCCCAAGTGCCAAGCAGCATTTGATAAATAAAGGATATGTTAACATCTGAACTCTTTCTAATGCATTATGATCCTAAACTAAAAATAATCATGGCAAGCGACTCAAGCTCATTTAGTATCAGAGCATGTATACTTCACGTAATGACTGATGGCACTAGAAAGCCAATTGCCCATGCATCCCATCCAGAACGTTACTGCTAGCCAAAAGACAATATTCACAAATTGAGAAGGAGGCTCTAAGTATCATATTCGCGATAACTAAATTTCACAGATACTTACATGGCAGACATTATATGCTGCAGATGGAACATAAGCCGTTACTAACAATATTCGGATCAAAAAAGAGCTTACCAACATATACAGCAAACAGATTACTGAGATGGGGAACAATCTTACTAAATTACAACTTTAAACTCGAGTATTTACCATCAACACAAATCAGTCATGCAGACGGACTATCAAGATTAATTCCTAAGAAGTCGGGACCATTTGAGGATTCCGTTATAGCAGCAAAATAAAAACGATGATTGTAAACACAATTAGAGAGCTACCCGTAATGCTACTAGAGATTAAAAGGGAAGCAGAAAAGGACGACTTTATCTGCGATATAAAAAACAAAATTGCTAAGAAGGACATTAATGTCTCAGAGGTATTCTTGCTTTGTGACGAGGTTCTTCTCTACAGCAAGAGAGTGGTAATCCCAAAAAATCTTCAAAAAAGGATTCTTCGAGATTTTCATTTGGGACACCCGGGAAAAAACCGAATGAAAAGCCTCATGAGAAGCTACGCCTACTGGCCTAACATGGACAAGGACATTATGGAGATGATTGACTCATGCAAAGGTTGTGCCCTAGCTGCAAAAGCACCACCTATCACATTTAAACCCTGGCCAAAAACTGACCAGCCCTGGTCAAGAATATATATCAACTTCACAGGTCTTTTTAACGACCACTACTTTTTAATTGTAGTCGATAGCTATACCAAGTGGCCTGAGGTATTGAGGTGCAAAAGACCTACAACAGGGACAACAATAAACTTTCTACATGAACTGTTCGCTCGTTTCGCTGTTGTAGACTGTATCACGAGCAAAAACAGAACACAGTTCACATCTGCTGAGTTCAAGGATTTTTGTGAGATTTTTCAAATCAAACGCATCACCACTCCCCAATATCACCCTAGATCTAACGGACAAGCCGAGCACTTTGTAGACACACTCAAAAGAGCATTAAAAAAAAGCACAAGGTACATCATCGGATGAAGCTCTACGTTTTCTACAAGTATACAGGATTACACCAAATCCCAATATGCCGACAGCAGCATCACCGGCTGAAACAATGTTTGCACGAAAGGTAAGGTCCATATTTGACAAACTCTTACCAAAACAGTCAAAATCACAAGAGACCATTCCCGTACCCAGAAAACGGTTCCATCCTGGGGATAGAGTTTTCTTTAAAAGCTATAAGGACAATACATCATTTTGGGATGTGGGTAAGATCAGTAAAGGAGTTGGTGATATGGTGTACATTGTACAAGAACCTAGATACACCCATAAACGACACCAAAACCAATTAAGAAAATGTCGAGCAGATGATACACTCGACACACCACCAGTTGAGGAAAAACCAATTGACACCATTTTCGTGACATTCGATCTCGATCCCCACTAGCCAACACCTGAACTATGATGGTCAGTCCAGAAAAGGAAATACACCGACCCATTAACTATCAATACTAAGCGGAAAAAATATTAACAGCTTTTTATGGATAAAAAGCTTGGGAGTGGGGTGTTGGAGTAGAACCCCTCTATAATGGACTGTTCCGTTCATTACAAATACCGGTTAGGCTCTGTATGCGCAGACGCAGGACAGACACCAGGGAGAAGACATATATAGACTATTTGTCACAGCTGAGAGGAGGTTTCCATATATCTTGTTGTTACAATTCCTGTGTTCATGTCTTCCTTTGCTACTAACTTCCTCAACACAACATAAAGTTATTTCATAATCTGGGTTTCTTGTCTGCTGTGTTTGAAACTGTGAAACTCATACAACTTTTCCCAACCATCCCTCCAACTGCTGTTACAAGTAAAAGAAACTTTACAATACTGAACAGAATTTGAATATTCGTAAAATGCACAATGGCCCATGAACAGTTATCTTCAATATGCTATCAGGAAAAATTGCTTCTGCAGCTAAAGTATGCTGTTACAAGCTTGACTGTGGTGATAGAGCAAGTTTTGAATTACCCATTTACAGAATGTATATTTCCTATTGGGACTTCTACAAATCTGTATCTGCTAGCTTCAGTTCTGTACTGATGGATAAAGGAGATACAGGTTCAATTCCTGTTGAAGGCACAACCTTTCATTAATAGGACTTCTCAATCAAGGCCTGTTGTTATTAAATTCACTGTTTAGTATTTATCACTCTGTATTTGACTTAATTTGCTGTACAAAAAGTCTATCCTGCCACTAAAAGTGACTTTAAACCTTGAACAATAGCGTGTTTCAATTTTATAGTTGTGTTGTCATATCCTGCTATGACAACAGAAAAAATTTGATTAACAGGAAGTACACTGCAATTGAAAGGTCCTGAAAAAGGAAGTAATATTGATAATGAAGGGACTAAAAGGTTAAGAAAATGAAAAACAGGTTTAAAAACTGAAAAAGTAATATTTACAGTAATAAGAACTATACATACAAATATTTTTATATTGTAAAATTTTTACAAGTTGCCTGTTCTTCATATTCATTTTCTTTCTTAAATTTATGTACAAACCTGTTGATGGTAATGTAATCAGGTAAATAGTTACAGGTACATTTTTCCTTAATTTACACACACAGTACTGTCTGTACTATACTTATCTGCCCTTGGCATTTTGTTAGTGTAATTACTTCCCTTACTTGCATTCGTCAGTTGACGAATTGCTTAGTCAGGAAATGTTTTGTTGATTAAATCCTTGTTAAGGAAAACCAGTCTTGTCAACTCATTTCAATTTAATCAACAAAACATATTCAACAGTATGGATAAATACTTGAAGCCGGAACGTTTGGGCACCCCTCCTAATACAACATCCTCAAGTAAGCACTTTAATCACTGGCTTCGAAGTTTCTCGTCGTTCCTACGTAAAATTGTTGACCCTAACATCCATACTGATTTGGATAAACTCGATACACTGATAAACTGTATTTCTTCTGAGGTATACGAATACATTGCTGAATGTGATACGTTTGATAGTGCAGTTAACCGTCTGAAAGAACTGTACATAAACCCCCGAACGAAGTTTTTGCCCGGCATTTACTTGCCACGTGCGGCCAAAAAGAGGAGGAAAATATTGACGAATACGTGCAAAGACTACAGTTACTAGCGAAAGAATGTAACTTTAAACCAGTTGATGCGATTCAAAACCGAGACGACTGTGTCAGAGATGCATTCATCACAGGTTTACGTTCAAACGTTATTCGACAACGGCTACTTGAAAACAAAACACTGCATTTAAATATAGCTATCGACCAAGCTAGAGCGCTCCATGCAGCTCAGAAAAATTCAGAAGCATATACATACACTCAAACACCAATTGTGGGTGCAGTTTCTCAGGAAAATAACTGTACCGGTGTCCAGTCAACGGTCCCCATTAATACTTGTTGTGCAGCTTTGGCTAACACCAAGTATACGTGTTTTTTTTGTGGAGGACCTCGTCATAACAGAAGTGTGTGTGCAGCAAGAAACGCTACCTGTTTTAAATGTAAAAAAGAAGGCCATTTCTCAAAAATGTGCCGTTCGAACCCAAATACGACATCTGCTGCAACATGCTCTCACAGACTCGCGACAATGTTGATATTCAACACTACGTCTGCCTCCTTAGGATCCCTAAAACAGGCTGCATTATACGTATTGGTCGGGAAAAATGGCGCCGGTACGGCGCTAATGGATACGGGGAGCTCAGGATCCTTTATCTCCCTCAGTTATGTGAGGAAACACAAAATACAAATAAAACCTGCTACTGGTAACGTGTCCATGGCGTCATCATCACTTAAAGCTTCTATCAAAGGACAGTGTACGGTGGATTTGAACCTTCTGGGTGAGTGGTATCCAAATGTAAAACTTTCAGTTCTACCCAAACTCTGCTCTGATATTATTCTTGGCCAAGATTTCATGTCACAACATTCCACTATATCTTTTGCATTCGGTGGCTCTAAGAAAGATCTTGAAATCTCTCATCCTATCTCCTGTAGTGTGCCCTCGGCATTAGTGGACACACCATCTTTATTTTCCAACATTGATCCAGACTGTAAACCTATTACAACTAAATCTAAAAGGTGTAGAGAGGGTGACAGACGTTTCATACAGACTGAGATTGAGAAAATGATCAGAGAGGGTGTAATTCAGGAAAGTACTTCCCCTTGGAGGGCTCAGGTT
Organism: Ascarosepion bandense; assembly: GCA_037127315.1. Classification (NCBI taxonomy): domain Eukaryota; kingdom Metazoa; phylum Mollusca; class Cephalopoda; order Sepiida; family Sepiidae; genus Ascarosepion; species Ascarosepion bandense. Next base: position 5,822,335 of record JBBBDQ010001308.1, read on the forward strand.
TTAATAGTAACAAATGAACGTCAAAGAAAGAGACTAGTAGTCGATTATAGTAGAACAATTAACAGATTTACTAGATTGGATGCTTATCCATTACCAAGAATGGATGACTTAGCCCAGGAAATATCAAAATTTAAAGTTTATAGCTCATTGGATCTGAAGAGTGCATATCACCAGATACCAATAAAAGAAGAAGATAAGCCTTATACAGCATTTGAAGCTAACGGTAAACTTTACCAATTTTGTAGAATTCCTTTTGGAGTGACCAATGGTGTTGCATGTTTCCAAAGGATAATAGACAAGATTATTAAGGAAAATAATCTAATGGGAGTGTATGCCTATGTAGACAACATTGTCGTAGTCGGGAAAAATCAGCAAGACCATGATGAGAACTTAGAAAAATTAAAAAAGATTATTACCCAGTATAACCTCACTCTCAATGAAGAGAAGTCCGTGTTCTCTAAAACATCCATTGATTTTCTCGGCTATAGTATATCACAGGGCTTACTTAGACCTGATGCAGAACGTCTACGGCCATTAAGAGAGTTACCTATTCCTCAGAACAAAACCTCTCTGCGTCGAGTGCTTGGATTATTCTCTTACTACTCCCAGTGGATACCCAAATTCTCTGATAAGATTAGACCCTTGATAACAGCTAATTCATTCCCCCTTGATCCAGAATCGATAAAAACATTTGAAATCTTCAAGGAGGAAATTGAAAAGGCCTTATTGCACTCAGTCGACGAAAAGATACCTCTTGTAGTAGAAACCGATGCCTCTGATACTGCTATTGCAGCCACTCTCAATCAAGCAAACCGTCCAGTAGCATTCTTTTCATGCACACTTACGACTACAGAACGAAAACACTCTTCCGTAGAAAAGGAGGCTTGTGCAATAGTAGAGGCAGTTAAAAAGTGGTCACATTATCTATCAGCACGACGTTTTGTGATAGTCACAGATCAACAAGCTGTGAATTTCATGTTTGATGCAAGAAGGCATGGAAAGATCAAGAACAGCAAGATCGAAAGATGGAGAATGGAATTGGGGTGTTACGAGTACGATATCATGTACCGACCAGGGAAAAACAATATTCCAGCCGATACGCTCTCGCGTGTCCAGTGCAATGCACTCGACAACATGGGAAGATTGCATGAAATAAACGAACATCTTTGTCATCCGGGTATAACCAGGTTAGCTCATTTTGTTAAAGTAAGGAATCTTCCGTACTCTATTGAAGAGGTTAAGAGAGTGTGTGCAGCATGTGCAGTTTGTGCCAGATGGAAACCACGCTTCTATACACCAGAAGCTGGACGCCTAGTCAAAGCTACACAACCAATGGAACGACTCAGCATTGACTTTAAGGGGCCCCTTCCTTCAACTTCGAAAAACCGTTACCTATTAACGGTTATAGATGAGTACTCACGTTTCCCTTTTGCTTTCGCATGTACAAGCACTAATTCAGACTCTGTAATACAGGGTCTAAGTCAAATATTCATAGTATTTGGCATGCCATCCTACATCCATTTGGATAAGGGTGCATCCTTCTTATCAAAGGAAGTACGTGAATATCTCACCAATCTTGGGATTGCTACTAGCCGGACAACGCCTTATCACCCCCAAGGAAACGGTCAGTGTGAAAGGTATAACGGGATTATATGGAAACACACATTATTAGCCCTAGCCTCAAGAAATCTCAAGGAATCGCAGTGGGAAACGGTTTTGCCTGAAGTGCTACACTCCATAAGATCTCTTCTTTGTACCGCTACTAATGCCACACCACATGAAAGACTCTTTTCATATCAACGGCGAACTCCCAGCGGCCATTCCTTACCCACTTGGCTATCTAAGCCAGGGCCTGTTCTTTTGCGTCGCCATGTCCGAGCGAGTAAGTACGAACCATTGGTTGACGAAGTAGAGTTACTCGAAGCAAATCCCCAATATGCACACATAAGATTCACCAATGGTCGCGAATCTACAGTCTCTGTAAGCGACCTAGCACCAGCAAGGATCTCATTACAAAGCGAGAATGTTGTAGATGATATCCAGAAAGACCTAAATGATTCTACACCCACTAATGAATCTCCCAAGGAAAAAGTAGATAGTAACGATTCACAAACTATCGTTAACTCAGAAATTGTATCTTCTCCAAGTGATTTAAATATTATTCCTCCTCAAGTAATGTCAAGAACTCCTGATATACCCAGACGATCCCAACGGGAAATTCGTAAGCCAAAGAGGTATGATGAACCGTAAAAAAAAAAAAAAAAAAAAAAAAAAAGGAGGGGGAGAATGTACTATACTTATCTGCCCTTGGCATTTTGTTAGTGTAATTACTTCCCTTACTTGCATTCGTCAGTTGACGAATTGCTTAGTCAGGAAATGTTTTGTTGATTAAATCCTTGTTAAGGAAAACCAGTCTTGTCAACTCATTTCACTGTCTACAAAGCTTTCCTTTGTCTTTTTTACAAATGATTTCATGGCAACTGCTCTGACAAACTTTTCTCTGTGTTACCCTATGTGAATTTAATTGTGTTACTATATTGACATCCAGGCCCCACCATTTTACTGTTGAATTAGCTAAATGCAACTGCTACTCCTACTCCAAAAGTTTCTATCCTCATACTTCCCTCCTTTGGAGCCCCTTCCTGTTTACTTGCTTCCCTGAAAACTATAATCTTCAAATTTTAAATGCAACATCAGTTGCCATCTTCTGTCTTCAGGAAACTCATTCATCTTTTGACATTTCCTTGAGCCTCCTCATTTTCAGTCTTCACTTTCACTCCCTGTAACTCGCAACACACCAGTAGCATTCCCACCTTGCTATGAGAGGGAATTATTAAAAAAATACATTACATAATAATGCAGTGGTATATCTCACTTTCAATGAAATGCATGCATATTATGTAATCAAATGAGAATTAAATTTATTATCCAAGAAAATTGTCTATGAGTTTATATCCCAAACTATACTGCACTTGGAGGTATATATAAATTTACCCTGGAAGCTCTAATACAAGCATTTCAGAGTGCTTGGGTGTCAATCTAAAGACACTGCAGAGGATTCAGAAAGATTTGGAAAGAGTTGGATGAATCTAATAGTAATTACGAAGATGTTTGGAGTGCTGGTGATTCATTCATCTTCCCACCGGGCATCAGATTCAACACAGTGACTGCATCAAGTGTCTTGAGGAGGTAGTGCTGCTCTGGTCAAGAAGGTGGCTGTTAGAAAAACCTATGTATCTGTCACACAAGCAGGAGAACCCAGTCATGGCTGTCAGACAACATCATCCTTTACATCTATCCATCTCACTCCTGAGACTGCAACTCCCTTGATTATTATATGTAGGGAACAATTGAGCGGGAGACCAACAAAACTCCTTGTAACATTAAAAATGAACTGAAGGCAAGGATTCTGACATCATTAAACAAATTTAAACAAGGAGACCATCCAGAAGAGTTGCAGGAGATTCTGATGTCGTCTGGAGGCCATGGTTGAAGCCAATAGCAATTTTATTGAATAAATTTACTCTTTAGTATTTGAAACTATTTTTGTGTAATTTGGTAAATATATCCATTAAAATGAGATGTCAGTGTTTTTTTTGTGTAATTCAGATGGCAATTTATCCATCTCATCATATATATATATATATATATATATATATATATATACCCCACACACACACATACAAACATATGGGGAAAATGTATGACAAAGTGTGAAAAGTTTCTTTGTGATATATTTCCTCCTTTAGTATTTAACCAGATGAAATTTGTATGGTTGGTGTGACTATGCATATGCACAAACAAGGGATGCTGTTTGTTTTTGGCACATAAAAAATATACATTGTCACTTTATATATATGTGTGTGTGTGTGTAATAAGAAAGCAACTCTAATGAATGATGTTATAATACTTCAAAATTTTGATAAATACCAAATCTATGTTCATACCCAAATAGATCAAAGTTCAAATCTGGCTGAAAATATCTTTGAGAAATTGTTTTGACATCTTGAAAATGTTTCTTGGTTTCTAAAGAAAAACTATAAAATGTTTCTTGATTAATATTAAATTTTTAGGATTTGATTTGGTAATATTTAACTATTTTTTGAGGGGATTTTGAAAAGTTCTCATTCGAAACAAGACACTCTTAAAAAGAAACATTGATTTTTGATAATTTTTTTAACAATATTGTTTGCCCTGCACAAGACACAGGAGCTACTCAAGGTAGATCGATACAGACTAAGAGGCACAGATGATGGGGATATGTGGTTAACTCGAGACATGACCAGATTAAGATTGCAACAATCAGGGAAGCATTCTTTTGGGAGTCAGCGCCACAAAGTAGCCATTTGTGGGAAAAAGCTGTTTAAGTGGGACTTATTTCTCACCAAAAGAATATGAAGGAAACAAGGGTGGATTGCTAAAATGGGCATAGCATGGCAGGTCTTTGCCATCTGGTGAAACAAAGCAATATAGTCCATCTGCACATTTTGCACTGAAACAATGATAAAGTCGTGAGATGCTTGGCATGTGGGAAAGGGGATCAGAAGGCAGGAAATAATTAACCACCACAAAGATGCAGGAATGTTTTGAACTCTATCAATGTTGGAAAGTGATGACTGAAAAGCTGCTGTTCTGGTCAGATTTTACCAAGTAAATTTGACCAAAACCTTTTCCTTGCATCTTCATTGAAATTATTTCACTAACCAGACAAATTAGGATAGTTTAATCCCAACTTTTACTGGATTATTTACCTTGTTCAGACTGTTGTACTCCTTTTTATTGCCATATTCACAATGTTTTGGTGGTTGTATACTCTAACCTTCTTCAGGTGCTTGAATTTTGAATCAAGCCCTTCAAAAGTGACTTGACTCAAAGAGTTGTGAATAAAGAGTGTACCATGTTTGAATACATTGAAGGAAATTATTTAATTGAGCCATTGATTATTTTTTGATAAAAAAAAACAACCAAATTGTAAAAGTCAAATAACTTACCTTCTAACATGGCTGACTCCTCTTGTCTCTTTGTAAAAAGGCAGGCCAGCTAATCTACCTCATTTATAGCAGAGTACCTAATGCAGCAGGTGGGTTAGTCCACTTTACTATAATGGACCTGCCCAACACATTTTTATGAGTGGATTTTATTAATTTTATATATCCCTCCATGAGATCACTCAGTGGGTTTTTTCCGTCTGAAGTGACTACACCAATTTACTTGCATGGCAAATCACCAACAATTAGCCAATATTCGATAGAAATAAATACTAGTGTCATTTTTGCTGGATCTTGGGTTGTGTCAGTTTTCTTTGAATATTCTTAATTTTGTTGATTTCAAAGTAGATCTTTTTCTTTCATTCAATAGTAGAATTAATTGTATGTAACTAGAAGAGAAAATATAACAAATACCATTGCAAAATTAATTTTGAATATGATGTCATATTCAAAATATTTACAGTGTTCAAATTGTTGTCCTCATTTTTATTGCCATATTCACAATGTTTAAGCCATTGTACACTCCAGCCTTCTTCAGGTGTTTGGAATTTCAAACTAAACCTTTTATTTAACTCAATGAGGTATATCATTCTTGTTCCATGTGCTATGCCAATTTCCAATGTCATGTAGTTATCTCCCTTTAACTCAACTCTCTAAGTTATTTGTAGCCAAGTATTGAACTCAAAAACTCTTTTGATAATAATGTAAATACTACCTCATCTCCAAAGTACAGACAAACAATTTTTGCTGGTTAGAAATTGAAAAGACAATATAAAAAAAATGAATAGACAGACCTCTTCATTGTTATTTAAAGAAATTTATTTGCATGAATTCTTACTCTATGTGTGTTTCTTACAATTTGACTGAAAATCATTTTTCTTCAATTCTAAGCCTGATATGTCAATTGATTTAAATATCGGTCAGAGGTTAACTGTACTTGACAGAATTTAAATAGATTATCTTATGTATCTCTATTATATATTTTGATGTATTCAGTTCTTGGTGCAGTAGAAACTGTGACTGCCTTGCACTTTATTATTGGTTCTACAAAAATATAATTGCGCAACAAACTTGGCTTTTCTCAAACAAATCAATATATCAGCTCTTGCTGTTCATAATCTATAATAATTAAGGCACCAATTTACATTTCAATTGAAAACAACCAATTTAACTATCAATATATTATCAATATCATTTATAAACATCTCTGCAAATGCAAAGTCTGTGTGATTATAACAGATAAAAGTAAAAATAATGACATAATGAAGACGTTGACATTCAACACGACTTCAAATAAAAGCTTAGGAAAGAAACCCCCATCAATACTGGAAAGAGTGATAACAGCCGCTGGATTTGAGAAATACGTTTTCCTAAAAAAAGTGTTTTAAGAGATTTTATAAATTTCAACCAAAAGAGAAAATAATGACATAGTCAAGATGTTGACATTCAACAATACTTTAAACAAAAGGTCAGGAAGGAAACCCTCCCTCAATACTGGAAAATGCATGAACAGCTATTAGAATCAAGAAATCTATTTTCCTAAAAAAAATATTTTAAAAGAAAGATTTTTATAAATTTCAAATGACAGCAGATCTAGCTGCTCAGTCAATGAATGCCAAATGTTTCCTGAGCAAGCAGACAGTTCCCCACTTACTGGAAAGTTAAATAGAACACTATCTTTTTCTCTTATTTCCAATTAGCCTTATACCAGACATAGCTATACTTAGTTAAGAACTGTATAGTGATTTTCCTTGCCTATTTTCAAGCCATGTCTGGCATTATTGTTTGAGAAAAGGTGATGATTTTGAATGCTGATTTACAAGATAAGCATACCCTCCCTGTTTAAAAAATTGGACATAATCTTCCTCCGATGTCATGCATAATCTTAGTTACTTCTTGTTTTTGAAATATTCAATAATTCAAGTAATTATATATTTTTTGCCAGTGAAGACTTAGCTGATTTTCAAGGTGTGCTAGCATCTATTCCACATGCAAGATTAATTCCAAAGCATCTTCCTCCCAACTTTTGCAGACCCCAATGGTCAAGGTTTGAACTCGAGATAAACAGGACCAACTGTTTTGAAAGATTAGTAAAATACTCCTACCCTTTATTTGACCTTGTGTTAAAATTAGCTGAATAAATATTTACCTTCTTCTTGATATATCTCAGGTTGTAATTTTACTTCAATGATTAGCAAGCCACTCATCGTGAGTTTGGGTCTAACTAAAAGTGTAAGTTTAAGTTTTACGATAAGAACAACAAAATTGCACAGTAAGTAATATAATTTTGTATTTCAATTTTTAGATGAGTAATTGTTAAAATTCTTGTATTATTTTGTATCTTGTCTTACCAACTCTTATATCAATATGGCATAGTGGACATGGTAATTGGTTATTGGTCAGGAGTTCAATCTTTGAATCTGGAGTACCAAACAATAACTGACACCACAGGGATAAAATATCACAATAATTAACAGATATTCCATGTCAGCAAATCAATGGACCAGAGTGTACTTGGTTGAAATGTTGTGTCCATAACAACATCTATATCAACAAAGATGAAAGCAAAATTTTGAAATGCAAGAATAGCAAATATTATATTTTGATGCCTACCATGATCCCAGAACATCATCTCATGTTGAGTGTTATAATAGGGGGTAAGTGAAAAACTTAAAATGATCATTATTTACATTGATTGAACTGTTGTTCTCATCTTTACTGCCATGTTTGCAATATTTTGGCCATTGTACACTCCGGCCTTCTTCAGGTGCTAGAAATTTTTAACCAAACTCTTTATTTTGATCACTGGGGCAGGTTGTTCTCATTTCATACGCGATGCTACTTCCAGATGCTACAGAGTTATCGCCCTTTAACTATAAATTGAAATAATTGACAGAGAAAACCACTGAAAAATATGTAAACTTAAGGGATAAGTGCATAGGCTAGGCCACAAAAATCTCCTAAGTTGGCCAAGCAAAGAAATGAATACAATATGGAAATCATGTGCTTATAAAAAAAAGTAGCTTCAAAGTTTGCATTATGCAATATTAGTATATGAGTTTTGGTAAAAAATAATTACTGAGACATCAGGTTTATAAGTTCTAAAAATTTATGCACTGAAGTCCCCAAGGACATATGGCCCAGTGAATATAGGCATTGATTGGTTCCAGTGACTTGATCCAAAGAGTTATGATTTCAATTGAAAAAATAACTTACAGAGTTGTGTTAAAGGGAAACAACTACATGGCATCTGGATGTAGCATTGCAGATGAAATGAGAAGAATTACCCCAGTGATCGAAATAAAGGGCTCAGTTCAAAATTTATAGCACCCGAAGAAGGCCGGAGTTTACAATGGCCAAAACATCGGAAATATGGCAATAAAGATGAGGATAAAATATGATGCAATCATGTTTAACATCTTCTCAGTCATTGCAAAGTTTGCAGAGTCATTCTAGTACATTACAAAACTTCACCTAATAACCAAAGAGAAATTCTGGTAGACTGACTCAGTAAACCATTATACATTTCTGCTGAAGCATACAATCACAGTCTTGAGCATTTGGAGAACTGCCTAATACCACTTCATATCTTAAAAGTGAGAAATAAATTCCTGCATGTTGAATTATGTGTTTTCTTTGCTTTAAACAATTTATGAGGATGTGTAATTTCCCTAACTCATTAGTTCTCATTATTTTAATAATCTAAATTTAATCGTCTGATGAATTAATTTTATTAATAGAAATCCTATCTCTTTTGAGCAGGCAAAACAGACTTTTCAGAGAAGAACAGTACATACGTGATATGGTTCTTGTAATATGACATACAATTTTATAAATTATAATGATAATTTTAATGAATAAAGCTTATAGCAAAATGAAACCAGAAATAAATTCAGAGCAACGGAGCCTTGTTCAAGACATTGGAACAAGAAAGTCTATCTTCATAATCAGAATGTTAACAGAGAGAGCAATAAAATAAACCTAGATATGTGTGTTTTATAGATTATACAAAAGCATTTGATATGACACAAAAAATATTTCAACTACTAGAAAACCTCGACTATATGGGAAAAATATTAAAATAATCCATAACATTTCCTAGTAACATACTACCTAAGTTCTATGCTAATAGTATCTTTTATCACTCTTCTTGAGCATAAAACTTGCTTCCAACTTTGTGCTTCCCAGTCAAGTTTGATCTTCAAAAATTGAAATGCAATGTCAAGTGCTATCTTCTGTTTTCTCAATTTCTGTTTTTTTTTATTGCTCTTTCTCCTGAGCAGTGTATTTTTTTTTTTTTCATATTCTCAGTAACATTTTGCATCTTAAGTCCTTCATTCTCTTGATTAGAGTTAAAGGTTAAAAAAAGGAGAAGTAAAACAAGGAAACTTTTCCTCACTGGATTTAACATATACAGGCAGACAATCCAAAGGTGATAAAGGCAATATATACTCATGGACATAAATATTTTGTGACTGTCCACTGTACAACTATATCAGTTAAGCCTCAATAAAAAACTTTTCATGATTCAACATGCACAAACTGATAATTTGGTCCCATTGAAATTAATATATTTAACAAGTTAACTTTAGTTAAGCACAAGACTAATGAGAAAAAATGAGTTTGCAATGACTATATAGCACCAATTTTCCAAGTGAGTAGGGCTTACCTAACTTGAAAAAGCATATTCAAAATCACTGCTTTAACTGAATTCAAATAATCACTATGGTATGAAATATGCAAGAGGTTTATTTTATAAGAATTCCAAGATAGATAATATTTTTGTGAGGAACACCAGTGAGTAAAGGAAGATCATATTGCACCAAAGAAAATGCTTACTTTGGAAATCAATAATCAAAATTCAGCTTTTACTTAAACTCACACAGCAGCAATTTTCAATGCTAAGGAACATGCAATGACTTTCATTTCAAATCAAGTTTTCTAAAACTGATCTATGAAGTAGAAAGCAAGGCATAATATAGCGTTCTAATGTAGTCATCAAGGATGTAGCTGACAGATTATCACTTCTTCATCTACAAAATTTTTATTTTCTTAAGAAAAGACAAGAAGCTTGTAGAAAACTTTAAAGACAGAAAAAGAAAAGGATTGGTCAACTATTTATCCATCAAATAAATCACCTCCCAGTAAATTCTTGTTATTTTTTTTTTTTAATCATTTCACCCCGAGCAAGGCGGAAACGCCACTGACATGCAGGGGGCTACATAAATGTAAAAAGATTAATTAGAAAAGAGTGAGGAGTACAAACTAGTTAGAAAGGAACAATAGAAAGCTGAGAAAGTAGGTGTGATGACAGATACATAGGTGGAGAGAAGGGGAAGGTTATACGGGGGTGGGGAGAGAGCTAGAGTCCAGTGGTTAGTAGCTGAGTATTGACTTTGCATTTAAATTTCTGGAGGTTGTAGCCGTCAGGAAAGCAAGAATATGGGAGCGAGTTCCACAGGCGGGAAGTGCGAGAGAAGAAGCTGCAGGAGTAGAATTGTCATTTGCATTTGGCTAACCTGACTGTGAATGGGTGGGACCCAGTTGCCAGTCTGGTTGCATGAGTAAACACCTGTTGAGGAGGCATCAGTGACTTAAGTTCGTCTGAGCAGAAGCCATGAAAGTACTTATAGAACAGACAAAGGGAAGCCACATTTCGACGATGGGGAAGTGGCTGCAGTCGAGCCACCAGATCAGTACCTATCACGTTACAGACTCTCCTTTGGAGCCTGTCAAGAACACTGAGGAGAACAGCAGGGGCACCTGACCATAAATGACAGCAGTACTCCATGCACGGACGGATGGTTGACTTGTATATATGCAGGATGGATTCAGGTGGAAAAAACATCCTGGATCAACATAGTGACCCAACCTTCTTAGCAGTAGATTTTGCTATGGATTCAATATAGTGGTTCCATTTGAGGTCTGAGGACAGGGTAAGTCTGATGAGGCATAGTGTATTACTCTCCGGGAGAATCGCTTGGTCCATGCTTATGGGAGGCAGGAGAGGTTGCCTGTAATGGTTGACAGACAACAGCTTGGTCATAGACGAATTGAAGTTGACAAGCCACTTCTTGCCCCAGTTCACCACAAAGTGTAGATCCCGTTCAAGGTCAGCAGCGAGATTATGTCTGTCCGCCATGACAGGTTTCTTACTGGTGCGGGAGTATATTGTAGTGTCATCTCTGTATATGCCTACTTGGGACTTGATCTTATCTGGGAGGTCATTGATGAAAATAAGGAAGAGTGTCAGGCCCAGGATAGAGCCCTGTGGGACACTAGCATTCGTGCTGTAGGACGAAGAGGCATGCCCATTCAGAACGACCTTCATTTTGTGGTTATTTAAGAAAGATTGGATTAGGTCAAGCAGGTGACCGGTAATACCATAACCGCGTAGTTTGCATAGGAGGCCAGAGAGCCAAACCCTGTCAAAAGCCTTGGAGATGTCCAGAGCAACCGCGCGAGTCTTGTCAGACTCATCAAGGGCCTGTAGCATGTACTCCATTACGGTTGTTAGCAGGTCGGCCGTGGACCTGGCAAAGCGGAATCCATATTGCCTGTCGGAGAACAGTTTGTGGGCGGTGAGATGATGAACTATTTCAGCATTGATTATAGCCTCGAATACTTTCCCGAATATCGGGAGAAGACTGATAGGGTGATAGTTGGATGGGTCCAAGGGTTCACCACAATTCTTAAGTACAGGAACAACTGAAGAGAACTTCCAGCATGCAGGAAAACAGGAAGCAGAAAGGCAGTAGTTAAATAGTTTAGAGAGGACAGGGGAAAGTTCAGGAGCACACCTCTTAAGGACTATCACCAGGATTCCATCATCTCCACATGCCTTATGGGGATCGAGTTTTGAAATTACTCTGGATACTACTGTTGGGGTAATACATATGTCGTGCAGTTTGGCCTCAGTTCTAATAGGGAAGTCAGGTGGGTGTACTCCGGATGAGTCGAATGTGGAGTTGGATGCACTCAGCTTTGTCCGCAGATGACGTGAAAACCTCAAATCCATGGATTAAAGGAGGTATTGAGGATTTCCTATTGTTGAGCACTTGTTTACAAATCCTCCAATAGTCCTTAGAGCCGAACTTCCGGTCAGCTATGTGCTGTCGCATTCTCTCAGCAAACAACTGTTTGGCGTCATTTAGGGTTCTCTTGCACTCATTATGAGCAGATATGAACAGGCGCCTATTGTGATCAGTTGACTGTCTCCGGAATAGACGGAAGTAATGGTTCCTGTGGGCAATGGCGGCTGAGCAGGCTGGAGAGAACCACGGAGAGGAATGAGGTTTTAAGCAATACTTCCTGGTGGGTATGAAGGCATCAATGCCAGCTTTCACCCATGACGAGACCTCAGAGGCACAGTCATCAACTGATAGGTCGAACACTTTTCCCCAAGGGACGTCACAGAGGAAATCGTGAAAGGCATCCCAGTCAGCTTTTTGGTAGAGGTAGGAGGTCCTATAGGTAGGGGGCTCCTGGGGTGAGTGAGATTGGAAAGAAATACTGAGAGAGACTACAGTGTGGTCGGAGTTGCCGAGAGGGCAAAGCTGTGAGACTTGACAGGCGTCAGGCGCAGAGGTGAAACATATATCTAGTAGTGAGGAATGACCCAAGGGAGTGCTTGGGAAGCGAGTGGGGAAGTCCACCACTTGCGTAAGGGATTGGGAAATAGCAAAGTTCATGGAGTGAATGCCCGCTGGATCAGTAACGGCGTTTTGAAGCCACTCAGAGTGATGGGCATTGAGGTCTCCAAATACAAATATGTGAGCGAATGGGTGATAGGAAATAGCCTTATCTATGTCGTCAGCAATGCTATCTAGTAGAAATCAGTCAGGAGAGGAGGGAGAACGGTAAAGAAAGAACAGGTAACTAACCGAACTGAGGAGAGACAGGCGGAGACATATGTATTGGTGGTCAGTAGATTCGAGTGAAGTCACCCTAGCTATGGGGAGGTGTTCGCTGACATAGACACCCAGCCCATGCATGTGGACAGTGGAATCCTTCCTTAAAAGGGGAAGATAACCAGGGATGAAGAGGTCAGAGGAGGAAATAGCTGAGTTGAGGTTAGTTTCGCAGAGCGCAAGGATGTCGGGGGACTTTTCATGCAGGAACGCTTCTACACTAGGAAAGTTAGTACGAATGCCCCAGATATTAGTGAAGGAAAGGTTAATGGGTTTAGGTGGCTTGGATTTAACTGGTTTAGGGTCATTTCTGATTTGTTTAGTCATGGTTCTGATTGTAGAAAGGGACCTAGGGTAGAGGATACAGGCGGTCATTATCAACTATCTGTGCTGGGAGGGAAACTGGCTAGGGCTGCAACAAGGTGTGGCCTCGGGGTTGCCCACCGAAAGCGCTTGCAGGGACACCTATCCATGTGCGACGTGGCACTACAAGAACCCTGATATTATACAACTGTTGATCAGAGCAGCCGCTCTTGACGCTACGCAAGAGTTAGGGCTCCTAACAACCAGTCGGAAGCAGCAACCAGGAAACTGCCAGCCCGGTACCCTCACAGTGATGAGCCATTGCCACCAACTGGCCAGATCACAGGAAACTCATGGAAGCACCAATACCAAGGTCTGAAGAGAGAGAAGAGAAAGCCGGAAACCACATCCTAAACAGGAAACAAGGGGCAAGCCTCTACTCCAGTTCAATAGACGTGGGAGGAGTATGGACCAGGCGATAGTGTGACCTATCTACTCCTATTAAAAAAAAACAAAAAAAAAACACAAGCTTCCAAAGGTGGAGAGTTAACTAAGTTTTAACTTAGTTAAAGTCCAAATGAAGCATGAACGCCAAAAAGAAAAGTGAGGAAAAAAACCAAAATAAAAACCCCGAAAAATACAGATTTGTTATCTTTACATATGAAACTAAAGTTCTCTTTTAAAAGCTATAAGATACCAAAATAGTACCTTTTAAAAATATACAAAAGTATTTCTGTATGGTTTGGCACTTCAACTTCAGTTCAGAGAATCTGTGCAGTCAGTATGAGAATCAGTGTTGCTCCTTTACCCTCTATGTTTAAGGCAAGCAGACTTTGAAATAAAGTGCTTGATATCAGAAATAAAGTATTAATAGAATTAATATAAAAAAATTGAAAATTATCACTTAACTGATCACTGTTACCCCTGGCATCTTGGATCCCAAGTTTTGTAATCATATCAAATACATTCACTTTTCAAGAGATTAATCAGTTTACTGTTGATATTTCCACTGTTTGTGCCTTTTTATCTACTGGTGTTTTTTTGTTTTTCTTAAATTTTCATTTGCTGAATGGCATATTTGTTTCCCCATCAGTTGTTCACTGATTAAACTCTTCTTCCCTTTCTTTTTTCTCCCTCTTCTCTTTTTTAATTTTTTTTCTCTCTCCTATTTTTCTTCCTCTACTCTCTTCCATTATTTCTGGCATTTATTATGAGCAAGCTTGTCTCACTAGAACCATTACAATTGAGTATGGAGTTTGATCCTCACTGTGTGCCTCATACTTTCAGTCTTGTGCTACATCTAAGCAGCACTTAGAAAATCACCTGTTGGCAGCTTTATGGGATTCAGGAGGGTTTCCAGCAACTGAAATGTTTTAGGGCTCTTGGTGCCTCTTGAGGTGACTGGCAGTCAGGTGTGTGTGTGTGTATCAAAATGTATGAACATCCTTGTACAAATTATTTAAAACAAAACAAATAATGTCTTCCTAGGATTTTTCATATTTTCCCTGATCATGTACGTGTCATCCCTTGGTATTTTTTCTTCCAACTGCATTTTCTTTTATGTTTTGGACTGATTGATACAGTTTGTTTCTTTGCTTTGATGACGCAAATGACAGTGAAAAATCTGACACTAACAATATCCACAATCTCTCAGTATGGCTTGCCAGTATATACATGCAGCATTAAAATTTTTGCATGCTTCTTTGGACTAATGTCCATCGCAGACAATGGCCATAGGGTAACCAGTTGACAGTCAAGACAATAGTGTCTGGGCGTGATAATAATCTAATCCAATCATAGATGACACAATATTTTTCAAGGCCAGACAAATTTCATCATACACTCTGAAAACAGATTCATATTACTGCCCTCCACTGCAAATCATCTAATCTGAGGAAAAAATAGAAATCACTTACACCCTGTCACTCCAGTGGGTCCAAAACTGAGCATATGGTGAAAAAAAGAAAACTAAAGCAGTTGTTTCAATTAATTTGCGCAAAAGTATATATATACAAACACATGCATACCCGCATGGTTAAGAGTGTAAATTATTTTTTTTGTTAATCTAAATTAGAGCATTTTGGTGGTAAGCTAGGTAATTGTTTTCTTGTTTTTGCATTTCTTTGTGTGTGGGTTGATTCATTATTTTCTTTCTTTTATCGCCCGGTTCACACTCCACCCAAATCTATTGAACAGGTGAAGAGGCTCATCCCTTGTTTCCTATTTAGGATGTGGTTTCCGGCTTTCTCTTTTCCATTCTTTTTACCCTTACGTAGCCCCCTGCGCATCAGTGGCGTTACCGCCTTGCTTGGGGTGATATGATTAAAAAAAAAAAAAAAAAATTACCATCCTTATTATTATTACTATGCAATATGCATATATGTACGACCACAGATGTGCACATACATATGTATGTATGTTTGTTTGTGGGTTGCAATGATTATAAGTATAAATATTATAAATGTATATACATGTTCTTTTTTTTTTGTTGTGGTAAGTATCTTGAAGTGACTGGTATATGGTAATTTGTTGAGTGCCTGACTCTTCCTACCTCACCACAGTAGTTTCAAATAAATAGGACAAAGACTGGGTCCAAAAACTATCAGTTATTTGAAGTGTCTGATCTTACGCTTGATTACACATTTAATGACATTTATAAGATACCCGTTCTTACTTAAAATATGATGAAGATTCTCAAGTTTTTGGTCAAGTTTACAAGGAGAACAAATCATCAATGTATTAAGGTAGATATCTGGTTAATCTTACAAGACTTAGGAAGAAAAGAATTCCAATTAGTGTACAGAACGGTGAATGTAAGTCTGTGATAAACATATGTAATGAACAAATTGTCGCTACCTTTAACAAGAATGTCCAACAAAGACAAAGTACATTTATTTTCTACTTCTATAATTAATTGCAAGGATTGAGCAAGGGAATTGAGTTGGATATGAAAAGCTGTAGGTTTGATAATGGAATCAAAGATTAGAAATGTATCATTAACGTAAACTAATATACATGAAGTTTACAATGTTTTTCAAATAGAAAGCTCTTATAGAAATCAACAAAAATATTAGCCAATGGACTGCCCATCAAACATGGACTGACCATCAACATGGTCATACATGGTATTATTGAAACTAAACTCAATCCCCTTTGTTGCTATATGCATAAACTAAAAAAAAGCTTCTGAAATGAAAGCAGATGACCCCTACAGAGAGCATCAGTTCAAATATGTAAGGTATCTTGAAAAGGGCACATTTGCATACAAACTAAAAATGTTAAAAGACCCTAAAAGTTTATTCTCAGAACAAATTTCAAAGTTTCTAATAAAATTAGTAAACTTAAGTGAGTCTGAAATGCAATGAGTGGAAAATAAATCAGATCAAGTTGAAGTATTTCAGCCAATCATTTGGCCAATTCATGCAGTATGGAACCTACAAAAGACAAAATTGGTTCGAGAAACACATTATCCTCATGTACCTTTGGTAAACCAAACATCTATGGACATTAGAATCCAACAAGTTTGATGCAGTTGTACACAGTATTTTCAGATAAAATGTATGTGTGTGTGTGTATATATATATATATGGTTGGATATGTATGTGCAATGTGTATATGAATATGTGTATGCGTATGTATATTTATATTTTTTTAATATATATTAATTATTGATTGCCCATTTCTCATTTTGAATAATAATATTATCCCAATTTTATTTTTATTTTTTACTTCTATTAGTAAATTTTAAGACCTTTATCATAGTCTAACAATGTTATTATTATTATTATTATTATTATTATTTTGAACCAAATTTTTCCAAAATTTTTTTTTGTTAAAATTTTAACAAAAAATATATAATATATTGTCTTTATTTTTTTCCTCTTGTTTCCTTTTCTTTTTTTAAATATATTTAACTTTTCCCTTCCTTTCTCCCTCTGAAGCCCTGTCATCTTGCCTACGAAATATTTTTTCATGTCTTTATTTCTTTGTTAACTTCCTCCTATCTACCCCATTTGGCCTTTCTTTTTCCTTTTCTCTACCACTTCTTATTCCTGTGACATGGTTAAATTTTAACTCTTTATTCTTTAATACAGATGTAATCAAAAAGTCTTCTTCTAAAATCGACTCATGAATCCCTGCTTCCGCCCCTTATTTTATAACTGGACAACAAATTTTGAATTAATTTTTGTCTGTTTTAATACCCCACCACCTTTTTCTTTTTTAAACTTCCTGTGTATGGATATGTTTTTGGGCTCCTTTTGGTATGTGAATTTTTGTAATATATTTGAATTAATACATTTTTGTTTTAGATTGTTGCTGATGAAACTAAAGTTTTCTTGCTGAAATAGCTATTCAACAAAATATAATTTTCAGAATTTATTGATATAATATATTTCAATTGGAGTAGATAGACTAAACTATCGCCAGGTTCACACTCCACCCACATCTATTGAACAGGTGTAGAGGCTCATCCCTTGTTCCCTGTTTAGGATGTGGTTTCTGGCTTTCTCTCTTCTAATCTTTTCACTCTTACATAGCCCCCGGCACATCAGTGGCGTTACTGCCTTGCTCGGGGTGATATGATTAAATATATATATATATATATATATATTATATCAATAAAATCAATAAAGAGTCAATCGGAGTCTAACTGTACTGATGAGCTGTGATACAGTGAAACAAATCTGTCTGCAAATGACAATATTTACGCTCTCACACTCTGATTGAGCACTCTGGAAAAATGGTAGACTTTGAAAAACAGAAGCTACTCTGGCGTGTATGCATTGCTCATTCAGTAAAATGAATTAAAGCACTCTAGCTATTGGGTGTGTATAATAATATATGTGCTAAAATGTCTGCCTTCTTCCACCGAATGCCCATAGCCCAGAGGTAGAATCGCTGACAGACGCCAATTCAGTCGGGTTTCAATTCTGGATTAAAAATCAAATGGAGTCTAACAGTACTGATGAGCTGTGATACAGCGAAACAGATCTGTCTGCTGATGACAATATATATATATATATATATATATAACAGGAAGGCAGAAAACAGCCGCTCCCAAAATATGAATGACAAAAAAAGTGCTCACTACAAAATTCAGCAAGAAAAAAATTTGAGCAAAATATATTCTGCAAATTTCTTTCATGATGGTTTTCTTGGTATAATAATAAAAACAATTGTATATACTAACACTAAATGTTTTTGGCACACAGTTTGTTATTCATATATATGCAAAATTTACAGGAGAGAACACAACTCTTTATAATATGCACTTTTTCATGTTAATATTTATCTCTCTTATACAAATTGAGTATGTATAAAATCAGGATGAACACTGATGCGTCATATGGCATTATAAAACTCAACAGTGATTCTGACAAGATTTTAAAGCAGAAACTTATCTCTAATTTTTTAATATTTATTGATTAAGAAAAGAGTACTGAGCTGCTATGCAATATTAATCCTCTTCTATGAATAATTTCTGCAAGGATTTGAGGCATCTGAAATGTAGTTCTGCAGAAGAATGTTAAGAATATCATGGACCAAACATATAACTCAGAATATTAGAGCACATAAGGAGGAAAGAGATGCAGGACAATTCGACACTCACAGGGCAAACTGAAGAACAGGGATTAAGAGAGATAAGAGAAGATAACTTTACTAAGAGAATTTGGCACTCACGAGACATACTGAAGGCAAGAGGAACAGAGGAAACTTCAAATTACCTACATAATGAGTTAGTGTATATGGCTGGCAAGACAGAGATAAATAGAGAAAAAAAAAGACAAACATTATTAACGCTATGACTATGTGAGCAGCAACAACATTTTAAGAAAAATAGAAACAAAAGGAAACTTATATTTAGAATCATAAAGTGACAGTTGAATCTTTATATCTGATGAGGAAAGGGGGCTAAGAGAATCTGACACTCACAAAACATTTCAAAGACAAAAAAGAAAGAGGAAAACTGAGAAAAGTACCTGACAAGCTTATGGCTGAACAGTGAGTAAAATCAATAGTAAAAAACATTTGATTTATGTGCTTCTGATATAAAACTTCAGTCTACAAAGGATAGGATGTTGTTGAAAGTGATAATCGCCCATATCCTGAAGTGACATAACAAAGAAATGAAGATACTTTAATTTCAATTTTTTTAATATTTCAGTCTTGTTTGCAGACAACTATTTCATCTTTTAAATATATTTTTGTAATTATTATTTTTATAGAAATTGTTTGGTTTGCAAATATGTAAAAGAAACTTGACAAAATTAAAATTCTTCTTACTTAGAATTAAGTTTATTTACTGCAGTATTTAGAAAGAAAATTATCCCTGAATAGGTTTGAAAATAAAAGAGGAAATTACTTTGTTCTTGTGCCACTTTCAATGGATCTTTAACAGACTTGCAATAGAACAACCTTTAGGGGCCTCTTGTTATATCATGTCTTTGACATTTTCTGAAACCATTCTGCTAAGAATTGGCAACAGTCTTTTTTTCTACAAAATCTTCATTATTTACAGCTATTTTCACTTCAACTTCTGTCGATTAACAAGGAAAATCTTTTCTCAAAGAATGAACAAGAGGTTTATTTGAAACAGTTCCTACTGGAAAACAGGATATTGGCTTTTAGCAGAATTTACCTATGAAATCTTCAAGGATTTTTAGCAGAAATTTTTTCATTCAGTTGTTAGAGAACAAGACCAATATTGGACTGATATGCCATGATGCCCAGAGCTCATTTCTTCTAAAATAGTCAGGAGAAGATAATTATATTGGTCTTATGGCAGACTGGTCAATAATGCTTTGGTCTTTGGCCAATGGTCACATGCCAGAGACTTTGCCAAAGGGTGACAGATTTAATTGTAGTTGGTCTTAATTTTATAGATATATTTCAGTGGACCATATTTATCCAATTTATAATGGCTTATATCAGTGCCACAAGTCTCAATGACTTTTGGATAATGGCTGTCTTTCTTTCAAATCCTGCTGGAGTTCTTTCAGATGTAATTTATAACTTCAACTTGCTTGGGACTTTACAGTGTCATTTTCTAAAGTACTTCCCATTTCAATATGCTAACTATTCACCTTTCCCCTAATCCTTGCAGATGAGAAGAACTGACACACCTCTTCTTATTCTTCAAATCAGCAAAAGCCATGAAAAGAAAACAAGTAAATAAGAGAAAATAAAATGACATTTTTCTTCTTTCACAACTATTTAGATAAAAGTTTTTCATAATAAACCAAGATTAAAAAATGGGCTTTCTGTGATTACTTAACATTTGTTTTTATGGTAAAACCAAATTGTCTAAAAATATCAGAAAACAAAGATATAGAATTTGGCAAGGTAAGAACATTGATCTTGTGTGCTTATAAAAAAAAAAAGAAAAAACAATGCACGAATAAAAAAATATATTTTTCCCTCTGATGCACATAATTAAACTAAGTTTCTGCATCAGTTGTGGGATTTTGAAAACCTAGCCTCAAAATTTGTATTCATAAGTTCTGTTTAGTGATACCTTAACAAATAAAAGAAGACTTCAAATCTAATTGTACAAACCAATTTTTTATATCTTCTGCCTGAATTTCTGAGATGTGGAATTATTATTTATATTCAGACTAATGTCCTCATCTTCTTTTTTGTTAACATTTCAACCATTGTGCCCCTCTGCTTTCTTCAAGTGTCTGTCAGTCAATGCAACACTTTATTAAATCTACAATTATTTTTGCTCTCTTGTCCATGCCTAAGACTATCCCATACTGTTCTCTTTTGTACTGTTCAACTGTAGCTTGCCCTGTTTCCACTAAATCTAAATCTTTACTTCCTAATGACTGAACTCACAAATTCAATGCCACTAAATTCGCAAACTAATGTTTTGATAACAAGCTAAATACCCAGAAGGTTACCCATCTCCTTAAAGAAGTCCAGAGTACAACAGCTGAAATGTTGTGTGATAGCAACAACAAATATTAAGACATTAGTCTAAGGGTAAATAATAGAAATCATAATGTTCTTATATTTTCTGGCTTGAAAAACTTTACTGCAGAATGAAGGAAGTTGTTTACATGAAATAAAGCTATATAAATGAAACTAGTATATAGTTCAAAGTAATAAAAGTACATAGTAAAAATGCAACATCATTAAAGGCACTGTAACTAAATAAAGAAAATCATCCCTATCTTACATTATATACACTGTTTGGACTGTTGTCCTCATCTTTATTGTCATGTTTATGATGTTTCGGCTGTTTTACACTCCAACCTTCTTCAGGTGCTAGGAATTTAAAATCAAACCTTTTATTTTGATCACTGGGGTATATCATTCTCATTCCATGTGTGATGCCACTTCTGAATGCCATGTAGTTATCACCCATTAACTCAAATCTCTAAGTTGCTTGGTCCAGTGGATGTAGGTGTCAGTTAGTTCTAGTGACTTGAACCAAAGAATTGTGAGTTCAATACCTGGCTACAGCAGTGCTGAACAAATAACAAAGATGTATTAAAGAGAAATAACTATATAGCATACAGAAGTGGCATTGCACATGGAATGAGAATAATGTACTCCAGTGATCGAAATAAAAGATCTGGTTTGAAATTCCTAGCATCGGAAGAAGGGTACAATTACTAAAACATCATACAAATGGTAATAAAGCTAAGGACAACAGTCTTAACAGTGTAAATATTGTAATGCACATTGGTACCCTTATAAAATGTATTAAAAAGTTTTTTTAAAGTCTTATATGTAAAATATGTCTCATTCCAGAAAATAAGTGCCAGTGAATATCAAAACAAAAAAATAGATCTTAAAAATATTAATTTTATAAAAAATCAGATGAAAAAGATATATACGCAAGAATCTTTAAAAATCATCATCTGACATAGTTTCCCCAACACACTATCAATCTTGTGGTACTGTGCCTACAACTTACTTATTCAGTCTGTCAATTGGTTTTGTATTATCTTCCCTTTTGCAGTGATTACATGACATTTTTTAACATTGTATTATGACAGCTCTGTAATTTTTACAATGGCTGACAAATTCAAGGTATGTACCTGCATTAGCATTTATGTCAATCTCAGTACATTTTCTACTAAAACCCTTGAAATGTTTCATCAGACACTTGATAAACATTTTTGAGGTCAAACATTCTTTTTTCATGCAAGTGTTTTCATGGCAACTGCTTTGATGAGCTTTTTTTCCTGGTTCCCTGATAATATGAATTTACTTGTACTACTAGATTGACATAAAGGTTCCAACCTATTAGCGTAGAAATATTTATATGTAACCACTTCTTCTACACTAATAGTTTCTTTTCTCACACTTCCCACTTTTGGAACTCACTATTGTTTGCTTACTTCCCTGATAGCTACAATCTCCAAGTTTAAATGCAATGTCAATTGCTATCTTCTACTTAGTTGATTCCCATCCATCTCTCATCTTTTGTTCGACATCTCTTGTTTTTTCTCTCACTGTAACCCCCTGTGCAACAGTGGCATTTCTGTCTTGCTTGGGGTAAAATGATTATGTGGTATCCTATGCAAATTAGCTGAGTTGTATTTAAGTGCTAAGCTCAGGAGCTTGGGTCCCATGGACAATCTTGAATATGTCAAGATTTGGATAAAAACCTTTGCGGTTACAGCAAGAGTGTGTAATCTCAATAACTCAAGAATCTAAGGCAGACAGAATGAAATAATGGACTTGTTTATGACTTTTGCAAGGTGCTAGGTATTAAAGAAAATCTCCACAGTGGCATACTCACAGGAATTAGAACAGATATATTTTGAGGAAGCATAATAAAAAGAAACATTGGGCAGAAAAAAAAAAGACTGGGCCTCGCAGAAAGGCAAAAAATTTTAGAAGCCAGGCAGTGGCCTGGGGAATCAATTATGCAGTATGTACACAACCAAGAGACAAGAAAAGCACTGCAAATTTAAAAATCTACGGACTCAAGGCCTGTCAATAAAAGACAAGCTGATTTTATTATGAACAACTGAAGGACTTAATGAACTGCAGCATAAACAAAAAGTACTGGAATGCATGCAAGGCAGCCATATGAACTTAGAATTAAGTGTGGACTATTTACAGCAGCTAGAGCAAATCAGAGATTTCAACCAGCCAAGAGAACTGTTGGAGTCATACAGGTTGAATGTAACCAAAATAAAATGAAGAGCAGTTATTGTGGAATGCTGCATGAAAAAATAAATTCAAGTGTCTGAGGAAATGGTGTCTTAAATGCAGAAAAATTAATCATTTTAAGACCAGTTGCAGAAATGAAAAGCATGTAAAAAAATCAGAGTAATAAACTCCACCACCCCGAAGAACAGCAGGAAGCCAGTATATTTGTGGTAAATATGCAGAAGAATGGAAGAGAGAACATGAAAATAAATGGCTGTATGTTTAGTATGCAAGTTGACATGGGCAGTAAGATAACCATAATTCCAAGAAATTTTTGGATCAAGCTAGGCTGATCCCAGTTAAAAAAAAAAAGTGGTTCAAAATTAAAACAATTTGATGGAACAACAATAATGATGTTGGGTACTTTCTGTGGCACATTTGAAATGGAGGCGGACCTGAAGGAGACTACCACCACCTTTAAATTTCTTGTTTTTCATTTGTTTTAAATTTTTTTCAGCACAGTATTATTAGTTATTATATAAAGTTTCCGATTATCAAAAAAATTTGAAAAAAATTCAATATTTAAACAATTTTAGGAGGAGACTCAGTTTCTCATACAACATTATAGTAAATTGATCCTCCATTTTGGAACCACTCCTGTTGTGATTGCTTTATTTTGGTTTTTTCAGGACAAGTTGTTACTTGTTTGTGTCTTTCTCAAGTTTTCTTCAGTTCTTACGATGGCATCTTCCTTGGAAAATCCAAGAATGGCCTGATTCAAAAATTTTGCAAAGGATTCAGTTGTTGAATATGCGCAAGAAAAAAGGTAATTGCACAGGATCGATTCACTATAAGGTTGTATGAAAAACTGAGACCCCACCACTACCATTGTTTAAATGTTGAAATTTTTACAAATTTTTTTTTGTCAATCAGAAAGTTTAGGATTTAATCAATAAGATTGCACTGAAAAAAGTAAAAACAAAATTGATAATCAACAAATTTACAGGTGGTGGTAATGTCGTACCGGCAAGTGATTCCAAAATGGAGGATCAATTTACTATAACATTATATGAAAAACTGAGCTCCCCTAAAATTGTTTAAATATTGAAATTTTTCCAAATTTTTTGTCAATCAAAAAGTTTAGGGTGTGATCAATAAGATTGCACTAAAAAAAAAAAATGAAAAACGACAAATTTAAAGGTGGTGGTAGTCTCCTTCAGGTCTGCCAAAATGGATACTCAGTTTGAGTTTATTCAAATCATAATAGTAGCGTGTGAGAAGGACCACAGATACAGCTAGATTAATAAACTCCATGGGAGCAAAAGAGAGTAAGCTAGTACTTTTAAAAGGATACAAAGCGAGTATTCGATTAAAAGAAAATTACCACCCCAAATACCACCAAAAAAATACTAGTGCATATATTGCCTTTAGTGGTAGCCAAGTTAAGCAGCATGATCAAGCAAGGAATTCTCAGAAAAGTTATACATGGTGGCAGTAACTGGGCTTCATCTATTGTAGCAATAAAAAAGGCTGCTGGAGATTTGCAGATAAGCAGTGACTATAAAACCGAAATAAATCAGCAGATATGCTCGGACTCGTTTCCATTATCAAACTTTAAAACAGTGAGCCATGAACTGGTAAACATGAAATATTTTGCAAAATTTGACTTGAGACCTACCTATAATCAAATTCAGATTGACAAAAAAAGTCACCACAATCAACACCCCTATAAACCTATTAAGGTAGACTCACTTACGATTTGGAATTAAAACTTTTGGTTATACATTTCAAAAGGCAACTGAAGGAATATTGTTAGGCATGGTAACTAACATGATTATTTACCAAGATCAAACAAGGGTTAAAACAAATAATGGGTCAAATATGGCAATTGAAAAAGGCTGCATGAACTATTAATAGAGAACAATGTAACTTTGATTGCAAGAACCTGGCATATTTGGGCTGCCAAATTTTGAAGACAGGTATAGCACCTGACAAAAGCTAACAAAATGATTATGGAGGTAGAAACTCCAACCAATATAAAAGAATTGAAATCCTTTTTAGGCTTGATTAATTTTTACAGTAGATAGGTTTGAAAATATAGTGAACAAATTGAACCTTTTTCAGAGTTGTGCAAAAAAGAACACAGAGTTTGAATGGACACAGATGAAATAATGCTTTCATGATACTAAAAGTAATTATGAAAAAGAAACCAGTAACAATTTGATCCTAAGAAAGAGAAAATACTGACCATGGACGCAAGTGAGAAAGTGATTGCTGCCATCTTATTGCAGGAAGATCATCTGACAATGTACTTATCTAGAAGATTGACAACAGCAGAAATAAATTACTCAAATATTGAAAAAGAGGCTCTAGTAATAATTTAGAGTATGGAGAGGGCACAAAAGTTTTCACATGGTAAGAAATTTATACTAAAGTTAGACCACAAGCTGCTGGGTTTTATTTTTAACCCAAGGAAGAAATTGCTGAAGGTTACGTCATCGAGAATTTAATGTTGGGCCATTAAAACCATTTTGACATTGTATATGTTAAGGAAAATACCATCCCTTTTGTAGATGCTTTGTTGAGATTACACTTTGTAAAAGGAGCAGACAGTGAATATGGAACAGAGGAAGGTAGAATAATTCAATCAGTAGAGAGGGACATACTTCCAGTCAATAGGTTAAAAAATGAGACCGAGCAAAATCCAGCATTGAGCAAATTAATTGAAAGAATAAAGTATAATAAATGGAACAATTGTTCAATTGTGGAGCTGCCATTTAAGGAGAAATGGCATAAGTTAACCATTGAAAATGGAATTATATGGTGAGGTGATAGTAGCTCTGCAGATATTAAAGGCAAACATATTGTGAGGGGTAAACAATTACATACATTGCGGTGTCATGGCAACATGCAGAAAATTAAAATTACAAGCATGGTGGATAGGTTATGCAAAGAATATTAAAGAATTTATTAATAAATATTCAAAATGCAATGGAATTAGAAAATTTTGGTAAAAAGAGCTCCATTCATGGCCTAAAGAAGCACAACCATGGCTCAGAGTACATATGGACCATGCACACATCAGTAGCATAGGATCATTTCTTATAATTGTGAATGTGTACTCTAGTTGGCCAGAAGTAAACAAGGTTAAAGACCAGAGAGCATCTACAGTCAAGAAGGTTTTGAGAGATGTATTCGCAAGGAATGGAATACTGCAAATGTTAGTGTCAGATAATACTCTTGAATTTTGGGATGAAAATTTATATACATACTTGAGATGGATAGGTTGCATGCTGTATAAAACGTCTCTGTATCATCCTTAATCCAACAGAATTGCAGAATGGATGGTACAAACAGGTAAAATGACATTCATTCTTGCCAGTCACTGAAAACATTGAGCAGTTTCTAGCCAAAAGATTCCTCAGTTATAGGTTGATACCACACACAGAGAAGTATTGGAGCTCATCAGGATGAAGAAAGACCAATATCAAACAAAGGAATACCACCACTTTGATTCAGGGAGAGTGTGGTATCTTATGCAAATTAGCTGAGTTATATTTAAGTTCTAAGCCGCTAAATATCAAGGCTCCATTATGTCACACATAATGGTGTACTACGGACTGAGCACTGAAACTGTGATATATACCAGACATAACAGAGTATAAAAAAATAAATAAATAACAAATTTTGGCACTAAAATGATCCAAAATGATAAAAATGTTCTTACTTATGAGTAAGTGCAGATGTAAGTGATGCATATCTATAATTTCAAATACTGAAAATTAATTTCATTTGTGTCACTGTTTAACTCATCTATATTTATACTGTTGCCATTATGATTAAATTAGCATTAATGACCCTGTAATTCTTAATCTTTGCTTCATTTTTCATTTTTATTTGTTGTATGTTGAGAGGATAATATTTATTACTTTTGTCTTGCTTTTCATAGCATAAAATTCTATGGTGTAAATAACCATGAAAAGTATGAATCCATCAACTTACTCCCATTTGTTTTAAAGAGTAGTAGTTGTATCTGGGAAAAAACATGTCATTGTTATTCTCAAAATATTGTTAAGTCAATATTAAAAAAAAACAAAATAATTATTCTTACAATGTGTTCATCATTTATCCTTTCCTTACTTTTCTCTCACTGTTACCCCCAACATCACTTAAAGTACTGCCTTGCTTAGGATGAAATGATGATAAAAAAAACCCAAAAATAAAATGTATTTCATGACAAATGAAATGCTGGCCTGAGAGTTTCAGAATTCAGGATGAATAATGAGCAAAAATGCTAAATAATGTGGAAAATTTGTGAATGAGTTCACGAAAGTGTTACTAAAAAATCCATCAAATGTTTCACATAAGTCTGATCTTGTCTGGGTACTTTCCTGAACTATCTTATATGTAATTGAATTTCATCAGTATTTTGCAAAAAAAAAAAAAGAAAAAAAAAGGAAAGTAGAAAAGATATTGACACTGCCTGTCTCAATTACTGACACTCATATCTAGAATTATCAATAAGAGAAGATGTATTATATAAGTGAGGAAAGCTGAAGAATTTATTGACTGCAGCACTATCATAAAAACCAAAGGAATTGAAGATGTAAATGGTAATGACTCATTTGGGAATTTCAGAGGAATCTTAAACACTTGATCCATTGCCAGTTTCTGAAAGTTCACGGTTCAATGTTTATTTCAACCCTCACTTAAAGTCATTCTTTTATGTGGCTAATTTAGTCAAAGCAAGATTAACAATAGATACAAAGTATAAAGCTCAGTAAATGATTATTAATATTCATAATATTAAATAAAACCAGCATCCTTTTTATTTGAATCAATCACGTATAACGGCTCTTTGACAAACAAATTTAATTTTGAAATTCTCAAAAGCTTAAGTCAGTACATTTCTGTTGATATAAATCTCTGTCCAAAAAAGCAGCAAAAACCTCAGAATATTTAGAAATGGATTTCAACAAAAAGTGGTAGATGTTATATGAGGTCTGATCAAAAAATATCTGAACTAGTGCTCTAAAAAGAAAACTACGATACACATCAATTCAGCATTTAATTCCCTTCAAAGTAGTCCCCATCTGAAGCCACATATTTTATCCAGCATGGTTTCCATTGTTGGAAGAATTCCTGGAACTCCTTTTTTGGGATAATAAGCAGCTGCTACCTTGTTTGATTCTCTTGGATTTTATCAACATCTTAAAATTTTGTTTCTTTCAAGTGAGATTTGATTTTTAGAAAGAGGATAAATCACAACAAGTGAAATCTGGGGAATATGGTGGTTACCAGACCTGGAGAATGCTGCACTTAGCAAAAAAGTGCTGTACAAACCATGGTCACTGACGAAACCTTTGTGGTGGGGTAAAACAACTACACTGTACACATTCTCCTTCCAAGCATTGCTATAAACAATGGATATGAGCAAGAACATTCTTAGATGATATGTGTGATAGATCTCAAAGTCAATCTATGCCTAGTGGCTACACTCTACATACTTTAATTGTTACCATAGCATTATTTGCGTTATTAAAAAATTATGAAGTGTGATTAATAGAACATGCAGTAAGAACACATCTACTTATCAATTTGCTTTTATTACAGTATATTGTTATAACTGTCCTATTATAATTACTGATCACTTATTACATTAAATTCATAAATAAAACTTCTTCATTGGTAATAATTTATAGGTAAAAACACAAAATATAAAGGGTTTTTGTTCCATTCTGCAGTTTCAGGCATCTTCTGGGGTTCCTGGAACATATTCTCTGGACTATTGTAACAAAGAATGGAATAAAAATAATCAGCTTTCACTTAGAAATAGGTCTTTATGAGATGGTCTTAATTGAAAATGAAAGTTTATTTAATAAACTTTGTTTTGCATATAAACAGACAATCAGCATTTTACTATTTGAAGATCAAAGTTGATTGAGAAGCAACAAACTGAAAGAGAGTTCCACAAGTGAGAAGTGTGAAAGAAGAAACTGTTAGCATAGAACTTATGGTTACATCTAGCCATTTAAATTATAAAATGATGAGACCTTGCCAGGGAAGTAAGAAGCTGGAAGAGAGTTCCACAAGTGAGAAGTGTGAAAGAAGAAACTGTTAGCATAGAAATTATGGTTACATCTAGCCATTTCAATTGTAAGATGATGAGACCTTGCCACCAATCTTGTACTGCATTTAAATTAATGAAGTCTATGTATACTGGAGGAAAGTTTATCAGATCAGTTACCATGAAAGTATTCATAGAAAAAGCATAGGGGAAACTACATTATGGTAGTTGTAAATTTTTCTTTGGATCTTATCAAGAATCTCTAAATATATAGCGAGAACACCAAACCAGATGTGCGAGTAATATTCAAAGAAAGAATCAATGGCAGACTTAAAAATATATAAGATAGATTCTGGTGAGAAAAATTGTCTAGCATGACACAGAGAATCAACTTTCCAGATTTTTAACCAGTAAAGACTGTTTCTAAAAAAGACCCTCTATAATATAAACCTGTTACTATTCCATAAAGGCAAATGTTAGAAAAATTGTTATTTGTAAAACCATGATTATTCAGAAATATCCAGCTGTAAAAGATATTTTCACTCTGCAAAAGTTCTGTTTTGTTTTCAGCATAGGGACATTTAATCAAAGATATCATTACTTCAAATATTCATGTTATCTCTGCTCAAATGTGACCTTGAATTTCTTGATAAACCATTCTTCCTCATGTACTTTTTCTTTTTTCCTCTCATTACAATCAACAAATTTCTCAAATAACATACAGTATTCTTGGCAAAAGCTGTCAATATCCATGGTTACAATCACTTTTCACAGATGCTGCCTCTTGTACTAAATGCATTATTCAGCAGAAATAAGATGGCTAATAAGGTGTTATTTTTTCTTAATCATCATGTCTAGTGAACACAAATGATTTTAACAGCACACTAAAACTGATGTGGGTCACAGAGAAGCAAAGTTCCTTCCCCTACAGTGACTAATTTAGTCATTCATTTTTTTTGTCTTATTAACCTGCTGCTGGTTATTTAAAACCAGAAATACTTTTTTTAGACTGGAAGAAAGCTGAAGGGAGACAAGGTGGATTCATATCTTTCTGAAGGGTATTCACGCAAAAGTGAATGTAACAAACCCAACTGGAATTTGGAACTCAGCGCTATGTTTAACAATTCCAGGATCTTATTCATTATACCACCCATACTTCCAAGATTACAGCACCTAATATTTCTTAGTAGTTACCCATCTAGATACTAACCAGATTCACTTTGCTTAACTGCAGTGAGAAAGGAAACTGACAATATGATATCAGAAAGCTCTTAGACTGGGTGTGCGATGATTGCATCATTCAACAGAAATACACATGTTTAATGTACATTGGTACCCAGCTGTGTTAGTCTGCCATCAATTTTGTGATACCTACTTATGTTCAATTATAAACTAATATTTTTCCACTTGGTACTGGAGCATTGGAATAGTAGGAACATAGGAAGAAAAGACAAACAATTATAAGAAGACAGAACGGATGGTTGTTAGCAAAAGGCACAACCCAGGTTGCAAGCTCAAAACTGAAAACATCAAGCAACTACAAAAATTGAAATCTTTAAAAGAAGACAGAAAATAGAACTCCAAAATCCAAAGATGCATTGGAATAGCAAAGCAAAAACTATTTAATAAGAAACACAGAAAAGAGTGCTGAACTTTTACATAATATCAGACTTCCTCTATAGCAGTGAATGTTGAAAAACTCCTCACAGATGAAGTAGAGACTTCAGGTAACAGAGATGTGTTTTTATACAAGGATGCTAAGAATACCTGAGACAGTGCATGTGAATAACAAGCATGTTTTAAGAGAAATAGAAACAAAAAGGAAACTTATAATTAAAAAGACTTGAATTTGTTTAGGACACACTAAGGACTGGAAAGTTTGACACTTACAGAACATGATGAAGTTTCTTCATGTGTCATGCAAGTTCCTTTTTGGGAAGAATCAAATCTTTCATCTTGTTCATCAACACCCTCATGCCCAGTTCAGATTTAGCTCCCTTTAACCCCAAAGACTGACTAAATTTAAATGCAACATAACAAGATATTGATTCTGAAAAATGACACTGTATGAAACCTGTGAAATCCCAAAGAGATTTAAGTACTATTGTCATAGAGAGGTTACTTTTTTGTTAATATTAAATGATTGGCTTATTTCCAAGTAGACTCCATTGATATTATCAATGAGAAAAAATACTAGCAACAAGATTTCCATCAAGTAGACAAAGTAATATCTATAGGATATAGAATTATGAGATGTTGTTATCAAAACAATCAAGATAAGGCTACAAGACTCATTGGATAATCATCATAAGGAATATTTACACAATTTTTTTTATTACATGCCATGTCTCTTCAGAATGTTGATGATCATGGCTCTTCGTAGATTTCTTTTCTCTATTATCTGTGAATTACCATGACTTTTTGGCAAAGATATTGCAATTTAAAAAAATTTTTTTTAATCATTTCACCCCAAGCAAGGCATTCCACTGCCACTATTGTGCAGGGGGTTACATAGGGGAACGTGATGAATAAGAATGGTTAGTTATAGGAAATGTCGGAAGGAGGGTGATAGACGGATGAGGATACCAAGGATGGGGGTTGGGTAGATGGAAAGAGTGTTTGAGAGAATGGATGCAAGTTAGTGTGATAAGAGGTGTCTATTGACCTTACATTTAAATCCCTGGAGATTATAGCTATCAAGGAAGTAAGTATATGGAAGGAAATTCCACAGGTGGGAAGTGCGAGAAAAAAGTTGTTAGAGTAGAAATTGCAGTTACATTTTATCTGTTTCACTGTAAAACAGTAGGACCTTGTTGCTAATCTAGTATCTTGTGCAAATTAATACCTAGGGAGCACCAGTGATTTAAGTTCATCAGAGCAGAAGCTGTGAAAGTATTTATAGAAGAGGCACAGAGAAGCCACATCACGCCGGTGAGAGAGTGAATGCAGCCGAGCTGCTAAGTCGGTATCGATCACATTACAGATTCTCCATTGTATTTTGTCAAAAACCCCGAGGAGAATAGCAGAGGCACCCGACCAGATGTGGCAGCAGTATTCAATACATGGTAGATTTATATATGTGCATGATGGACTCAGACGGGAAAAACTTCTGAGCCCTGCTCAGAGAACTGACTTTCATAGCAGCAAATTTGTTTCCTGGTTCTTTTTCTTTGCTTTTGAATTCAGAGTTGTCTTTCTCTTAAAATGAATCCCACCAAGGCTAGAGACCCAAGTCTATCCCACTACTTAAACCACAGAAAAAACTGAATTCCTGCCTATCTAAAGTGTGAAGTGAACTCAACAGGTTAAGCCAGAATTATTCTGTGATATTGACTATTACACAGCCCTTACTGGAAATTACGGATACTAACTAGATGTCTCTTTCTGAATTTTTGGGATAAGAGGCTATCATTATTTACATGCAGACTATTATCATCTTTGTTGTTGTTATCACAATGTTTCAACCATTCTACCTCTGGTCTTCATCAGGTGATTGTTGATTTAGGTCACCTTCGGGAAATTTTCAACTGCACCTTTTATTTAAATTTACAGGAGTAAATTGTTCTTGTTCCACTGTCCATTACCCGAGTCTAATTCTTATAACAAAAAGAGAAATTATTAAGAGCCACAAAGAGCAGGAAATAGTGGAGAGTCTTGATCACCATCATCCTGAAGAAGAAGGAGGTCAAGTGATTGAATGGTGGAACAAGGATTAGGAAAGATAACAATAAGACAAAATTATCAAGAGCTATGAAAGACAGAAAATTATGATTGTCTGAAGGGGCATAGCACATTGAAGAAGAACTTGTGTAAATGGATGATAGAACAAGTTTTAGGAGAGATAAACAGAAGAAAATTTATTAAAACCTACAAAGGATGTGAAAATTTATTAAAACCTACAATGGATGTGAAAATTTATTAAAACCTACAATGGATGTGAAAATTTATTAAAACCTACAAGGGATGTGAAAATTTATTAAAACCTACAAAGGATGTGAAAATTTATTAAAACCTACAAGGGATGTGAAAATTTATTAAAACCTACAAAGGATGTGAAAATTTATTAAGACCTACAAATGATGTGAAATTGTGGAGAGCCATGATTGCCATTGTTCTGAAGGAACACATTGCATAGAAGAAGAAACTTGAGTAAATGAATAGTAGACCATGTTTAAGATAGATAACAAAAAAACAAAAGCTAACAAAAGTGCTATGAAGGACATGAAATTGTGGAGTGCCATGATCACCAAAGTCCTGGTGGCACATAGAAGAAGAAGAAGAAAGAGCTTGAGTAAACTGACAGTGAAGTGACTTTTAGATTAGATAAATAGGACAAAATTTATTGAAAGCTACAAAGGACTAAAAAATGCGAGGAGCCATGATCGCCAGTGTCTACTAAATTATTTTCTGTGGAAAATGGTACAAACAGAAATTGAATAGTACTCCACACTAAACAACTGTATCTTTAGGAGTGTCTTAATTGCTGCAGAGAAAATTTTGTAGGATCTGTGAATAGTAATTGCTTATTTCCCCTTAGGATTCTTATGAACGTACATCTCAATGGTTCTTTTATGGCCTCATTTCATGCCATGTTTACCTGACAGGAAATGTTTATCATGACAACATTATATCCATAACATGTATTAAAATGAATACTTAATGTCAGATATAAAACAATTACTCAAATGTAATGAATTGGGTTTGAATAAAATCAACCTGCATTCTACTCAAAGGAAATATATAGGATTTTATACTACTTATATTGTTCAGACTTTTGTCCTTATCTTTACTGCCATATTCACAACGTTTTGGTCATTGTATACTCTGGCTTTCTTTGAGTGTTTGGAATTTTGAATCAAACTTTATTTCATACACTGGGGTGTATCATTCTTGTTCCATGGGCCATGCTACTTCAGGATGTAATGTATATTCCAAAACCGAATGTCATATCTCCTCTAACTTGCAGTCACTTACTGAAAAGGCTCAAAATCTATTCAGCACACATACAATTTTGGCTCCAAATTGGATTTCTACATTCTGTCTCAGAAGCACATTAAAACAGGCTCTGAGCTTCACTTGCTAAATAATGTTGTTTGATTGGTCTTTAAATGGAAGTGTTATGTTCTTGCCTACGTCCACACAGTTGGATCAGAAAATAAGATGACAAATTTCTTCTTTCCTCACACATATATGTGAAAATATTTATCAGTGAATGAGAACCCTGGAAAACATACCTAGGGACTAAACCTGAGAAATCTAACAAGCCTGTGAAATTGAATTTTGCTATAAAAATTTTACTGAAGAAATTCAATTGGGGAAGGGCTGCTTACATCGACTGGCTGGTCAGCAACACCCCTGCCTTATCTTCTTACCCATCATTATGTTAAATCCTTCCACCTCTTCCTCATACATTATAAGCAAGGAAGAAAGAAAAACCCTTCAATGTCATGATTACTACTACGGAAGGAAAGAGAGAACATCAAAGAGCTACCAATTACCTATTCCACTGTTTTTTCACTTTCCTTCTCACTAAGGACAACCACCTTGGAAAACCAAACATATCCTTGTGAACATTACATACAATTACAGATGGCCAGCTATGACAAATTCATATACATCTAGACACCAACCGACTAAGAATTAAGGACAACCAAATTCATAAACCACTCATCTATTTTGATTTAATAAACAAGATAAATTTACATAATTCCTCTTGCAACAATATGCTTGTTTATAACATGTAGTTATCTCCCTTTTAACTCATCTCTTTAAATTATTTGTTCACTACTGCTGTAACCAGATATTGAATTCCTAATTCCTTGGGTCAAGTCACTAGATTTAACCAACACTTTTATCCACTGAGCTATTTGTTCTTAAACATTTGGTACAAAGGCTGAACTGTCATGAATATGGCAATAAAGATGAGGACAACGGTCTGAACAATATAAATAATGTAAATTGTAAATACTACCTCATCTCAGAAATATAAACAAACACTGTAGGATTTTGCATTCAACATTTCTAGAGAATTTATAAAAGCAGTGAGAGGTAGAATTTTGGACATTATTCTCCCCCTTAGCAATAAAAGCTAGGGACAGTTTTGTGTTAATAAGTATGATCTATTTTTCTGATAATTTCAATCTCTGTGCATTGGCCCCCAACTCTAATTAACTCAAAAGCTGACCCCAACCCAATCCAAATACTCTGGCCATAGGCCTGTTGCTGGGCAGACACATCCAGCTGTTATGAAGGCTACCTTACCTGTACGAATAAGGATAAGCTGGTCCATTATAAATTTGTGTTTATTCGGAGACTTTTCCTTTGGTGGTTTTATCTGATTTCTTAATTATGTCATAGTTGAATTGTTAACACATTCCTGAACTAAAAGTTGTAATTATTGACTTTCTTTACTTGAAAATTAATCTTTGATAACATCTGAAATAGATCTTCTCTCATCTAAAATCTAAAGAAATGTCTGTAATGTTATTGATCCTGACTTGAAATCTCAAATTCCCATCACTACTCTGTCTTTTCAACAAATATTTTTGTAGCAGTTGTTCTAATGAGCTCTCCTACTTGCTATTTAAACTGCATGAAATTAAGAATTCTACTAGATTGGCAGATAGTCCTCATCAAAATTACTGTTAAATTAGCTAGTTCTATTTTAATCATTTCTTTTCTTGCATTACTTGCCCATGGAACTCTCTTCCAGTTTCTTGCTTTCCTGCAGCATTCTTCTTTTATGTGCTGTGTTCATTCTGGATGTAAACAATCATGGCTCTCTACGTCTTCTTGTCTCTTCTAGCATTTATGTAGTTTGAACTTTCTGTCATTTCTCACAAACCCTGTTCTGCCATCCATTCTCTCAAACCCGTCAAGTATGTTATGCACTGATTTCCTCTGTTCCTGTTCCTCTCAATCTGTCTTGTGAGTATCAAATTTTCCAAGCCCTTCTTCCTCATTACATGTTCCAGAAATTTCAACTGCCACTTCCTGATGTAAAGTAGAAGTTTCCTTTTTGTTTCCATTCTCACCAAAATATTTTTGTTTTTCACATGTGTGGCCCATATCCTTAGCAGTAGCATTAAGTTGCCTTGCAGCTTCTCAATGTTTATTGCTCAATTTTTTTTTGCTGCTCCTGTTGACAAATTCTAGCACCTTGTCTTCTCTGGATGGCAATATCAACACTCATAATGGGGGTTCATTAGTCACAAATCTAAAAAGAATAATGTGCACTTTATCAGTGGCTTCATATTTATCAATAACAGAGTATAGTGCATCTATTACGGCTCACAAAAAAACGATAATTCTCATAACTGAGTTTAAGTGTTAGTAATTTTCAAAACCAGTTTTGGCCGACTTAGAGCTGTGCACCCCCAACTTATATTTTTTTTTAATAAAATGATATGGATTAAACATTCAATCTTAAGACTATCGCAAAAACGTCCAGAAAAATGTATTATTTTCAAAGTTTTAGGTGGGGTAATGGGGTCATTGCATCATTCAAGCTTATAGTAATGCAATCACCTACTGGGATTGGTCTTAACATTTAGAAGTTAGCAGTTTAAAAATTTATTTCATGTGTGCATCATTTTTAACACCGAATGTACAAAGATGTAAAACTTTAAAATGTGATCCGGATTGTAAATATTCCCATTCTCATATATTCCATGTTAAAAACAGCACACAAATAGAATGAAATTTAAGATGCAATGAAAGAAAGAACATGACTATTTATAAAATTAATATTGTTAAAAGAATTAAATTGGGGATTTATTTTCATTTGTGTGCCATTTTCAACATAGAGCAATCGAGTCTAAGATAATTAAAAATTTTACAATGGTGTAGGCTAAGACAGTTGACTTATTGAGAGTCATGACTGTATGAAAAAGTGTTTCTATATAAAACACTGATCATCGTAACAGAAAAATGCTTTTGTGACTACAGTGCAGCCAAGATAGGAAAATGTATATTCCACATACTCAGTTACTCAATGTTAAAAACAGCACACAAAAAATTATATCATTGGAATTTATTTAAAGCAGCAAAACATTTCATTTCTGTTTACCTTTTATAAATTACCTTATTGCATTTTTTTTTGTGTGTGTACCATTTTAGAGTGTATGAGGATGTAAAAATTAACAAAACCGAAAAACCACTTTCCCTACATTATAACCAAATCTATACTAGGAAATAATGAATGAAAATGTTACCAAAATAGAACAAAAAAAATTAGAAAACTAAAAAAATAAATCACTTTTAAATGTTTAGTCCACCTGATTTTTTAATAATCATCATAAAAAAAAAAATCCAAAACAAACATGTGATACCTATGTATGGATGAAATCTCTTGAAAAACAGATACTTTAAAAAAAAAGAAGAAATAAAAGATAAATTCAAGATTTACTTACTTTATCATTTTGTCCTTGTATGTTTAAGAATCAATCAAGTTTAAGATGAGAATTGATATGTTGCAATTTGTTTCAATGAAACAGACAGCATTCCGTGAGCTAAAGGCTGACTGACTGCAGTTACAATGATATTTCTTCAAAGGAAATCGAAAGGGAAAACTACAAACATTAAAGTCTGTTTTGGAAGATTTGTTTCAGTTTTAGCAAGCCCTACTATCTATGCTACTTATACACTTGGGGTATATATATTTGTAATATTTGTTGCAAATTTGAAGTAAAATTATCACACGACATTGTTCAGACTATTGACACGAATATCAAGTATATAAGCAATTAAGGAAAAATTCACAAGAGGATTAAACGCTGATACAAACATCTAGCCAGAAAATATGTTGACTATTTTTAAAAGACATGAGAGAAGAAACAAATGAACTGTGCAAAACTAAAAAGTGTCTTTCACTGACTGTGACAGGCGGACATTCTCACATAGAGTTCATCATGGCGTCATTATCCTTCCTCCCAATACTACATTGGGCACAGATATAAAAAGACTTAACCACAGTCGTGAATATCAGTCAATCTCCTCCGCTTACCCTTACACACCTTTCAATAAAGAAATATTGATCTTCATAAGACATTTCCTAAGTCACTTTTATTTTACTTAACTGTTTGTAGTCTACTATAATATGATTAATTTTATTTCAAATTTCGTATTCTTATCTCTCTTCTCCTAATAAGGCTTTTATTTCTTGTTACCATACGCATGTCTTTTTACTCTAGTACCATCACAAGTAATCCCCCTCCCTTTTATTGTTTGGCCTCAATATGAAATTGTGACAGACAGATGCAGCTTTTATTATAATATATACGTGTAAGTGTGTGTGCATGTGTTGTGGCTCTTATTATATATATATATATATATATATATATATATATATATATACACACACGTGTGTGTGTGTTGAGAGAGTCATATTGTGAGACTAGTGGAACAGTTGATATAAAAGTCAATTTGGAAAAATTCTACTTTGATAGTTCATCTAAAAAATAAATAAAATCTATATTAGTGAGACAAAACTCAAACCATGTCAGTGAAATGCTTTATCAAGTGCATTACCACAGAAACTTAACTACAACCAATTTCAACTGAGTTATCATTTTTATTTATTTATGATTTATTTCACAATGTTTTAGTACTAATTTAGTAAGACCAAACACACACTACTAATTGTAAGGGACTCACAGAGCTTGGAACTTTCAATGTAGCTTTGGGTAAATTATATCCAGTTTTTTATTAAAAATTGCACCACCAAGATTAAGGTTTTGATTACAAAGATTCCAGTAATGCCCAAGTACACAAAACCTGTTTTCATCATTTCACCCCAAGCAAGGTGATAATGCCACTAAGACACAAGTGGTTACCAGGTACGAAAGAGAAGACTTTAGTGAAGAGATAGGTCAATAAAAGAACAAGCTTTGGAAAGATGGAAGATGGCAATTAGTGTTGCATTAAAGTTTTTGAAGGTTGTAAGGCAGCTGAGAAGCAAAAAAAACTGGAAGTAATTTACACAGGCAAGGTGTTAGACTAGGTTGCCATTCTAAAAGTACACTTAAATGTATGCAATCAAGGAACCAAAAAAGGAAACCTCATAAAAAAAGATGCCATGAAAATATTTTAAAAAAATACGATTACATTACAGATTATTCATAGGTTGATATCTTCAAGAACACATGTGTCACTGGTTAGTTCCAGTGATTTAACCCAAAGAGTTTTGAGTTCAATACCAGGCTATAGCAGGGGTGAACAAATAACTTGAGAGTTAAGTTAAAGAAAGATAACTACATGGCTACCAGAAGTGGCATTGAACATGGAATTATATACCCAAGTGATTGAAATAAAAGGTTCGGTTTGAAATTTCTAGCATCTGAAGAAAGCCGAAGCTTACAATGGCTGAAATGTCATAATAATGGCAATAAAGATGAGGACAATATACCAAACAATGTAAATAGTGTAGATTCTTCTTTGGATTTTGTCAAGAATCTGGAGATTTAAAGTAGGAGCACCAGATTAGATATGACAGAAATATTCTATGCAGATGCAAATGGTAAGATTTATAAATATGCAAAATGGATTCTGACAAAAAAAGTTGTCTGGCATGATACAATGAACCAACTTTAATTACAGTAAAGCTAACAATTTATTTAATATAATCTTTCCATATCATGTCAGTAGAAGATGTGTGCCCATGAAGGTGTAAAGAGTTACTTACTGCAGGTTCACATCAGATTTATTCAACTACTTACCATTTTTCTATCCTTTTTACAACCTTGAAAAAGCTTTATCATTTCATCCTCCAAGAACTTGGCATCAGTAAACTGGTCTAAGACTTCCAGAAAACTGAAGATTTTCCCAGCAAAAATATTTTTAAGGCTCAAAGTAAGTGGTAATCTGAAAGTACATGATTAGGTGAGTAGCAGAACAAAATTCTTTAGCTATCTTTCCAAAACCTGCAGAAAACCATTTTCATGACCAATGTTTCCTCAAATTTTAACAAGTTAAATAAATTGTTCCTGACCCGTTCCATACTTTTACAGTAGCAGTATTGAACTTGATCTACCCACCAAGTGCAAACAGTTAATCAATTTTAAGGTCATCAGGGTCTGTTCTAGTTCCTCTCCAGGAAAAGGAAGATAACTCAACCTTCCGAGCCATCACATAATTATCTTCAACTAACTAATGAGGGAGAATAAAAGTACTTAGTAACAAATGTCTATTTTTTTAAAATAATATAAAAAATAAACTTGATAACATATATTAAGGAAAGTGAAAATAATTGAAATTTATGTACATAATATAAGTTTGCTTTTTATTTAAGGTGAAAATGAATGAATTTGGCTACTCATATTGGCACAAAA
Source organism: Ascarosepion bandense (assembly GCA_037127315.1). Taxonomy (NCBI): domain Eukaryota; kingdom Metazoa; phylum Mollusca; class Cephalopoda; order Sepiida; family Sepiidae; genus Ascarosepion; species Ascarosepion bandense. The sequence continues at coordinate 5,863,043 of JBBBDQ010001308.1, forward strand.
GTGTAGACACAACAGAAAATGAGAGTTTTTTCATAACAAAAGAAGGAATGGAGCTGATCTCATATTGTGGGGGAGAGGATACAAAAGGTAAAACAAAACAAATGCAAATAATAGAAAATTGTGTGAGAAAGAGATTTCATAGAAGATTGTTAAATAAACTTGAATATCAAGGAAAACAAAAAGTATTTCGGGTCAATAATTTAAAATAAAAAAAAAATTGAAAAAAAATCACAAAAGGAAAACTGGAGAAAGTGAGAAAATATGTACTTGGTGAATTCAATATCTTAAAATTAAAAAAAGTAGGAGTATTTGTACTGGGTGACAGAGGTAAATAGGGTTGCCGACTGTCCTGCATTTAAAAAAATTACACAGTAATTCTGTATTCTTTTCCTGTTGTACTAATCAAAATGTGTGTTTATGGTGCAATGATATTAGTTTTGAATGAGAAATTGGAAATCTGAGTTTGAGTTCCAATTGAATTTGTTGCATTCATTTATGCACGAATACCGTTGGGAAAAATATTAATCTATTTCTTCTCTCTCCAGCTATGGGTTGAATAGCAGGAGAGGTTGTCTTCTATAGTCTTTGTTGGTGACCTGTCTTTCACAAAAAGAATTAGCAACTTACTGTGGCAAAATCTTCTGCATAGTCAGTTACAAATCAAAAGAGACATGATTGCCCAAGAGTGTATCATGTATGACACTTAAATGACTAATAAAAACAAATGCATATGTGCAAAAATCTTGCCTACCTGCACCCTCTATCTTACTCTATTTCACAGTTACTATGATTCAAAATTACCTTTACCTCCTGATATCATTCAGCTCCATGGTCCATGGAACCCTGGTTTAGAACCAGTCACTAAAGGAGTCAATGGAGTTTATGGCTGGGAAACAAAACTATAGGGTTTACAATGACATGTTTCTAGCCTGCTGCACCTCTCCCTCAGACCTTTTATTTTTGAGTATGAAACCCATGTAGTAGGTCATCCCAGACAAGTGCAACCAATTTCTGAAATATGTGGGCTGGCATTGTTTTAATATCTTTCTTTTTGGCAAATTCCAGACATTTTCATTGGTTGCTGCCTTCAATCTGTCTAATTGGGAACAGAACTTGTCTGAATACAGCATCTGATTTTGCAGAAGAAACTTGTAAAATACATTACCTTCCACTCTCATAGGATGCAAACTTGCTTTTGGAATAGTTAACAATGTCTCTCATTTCTTTTTGCCCAGAGGTATTTTCACTCAACATAATTGTAAACTTAACAAGTATTTTCAAATGCCTTATGATGCTAATATGAGATATGTGGAGTATTTCTGCAGTATTCCATGATCAGTTTTCTAGATCAAATTTTCTACTTCTGAACATGGCAAACCGCAGACAAATAGGACTTCATATAATAAAATTAAGATGAAAGTAAATACTAGGCAATAATAATGCCATCCAATAATGCTTCATATAAAGAAGACACGAAGATGGAAGTCCTAAGTGTCACTGACATTGTTGTATACATACTATCAGACATTTAATTTATTTATATATTTTCTGATATGAAACTCACTTGTCAGTTATTAATCCCTTTATTATTCAAGGTCAACATGCAAACTTAACCTGGCAGAGAGCCTGGAAGGAAAAGGATGCCATAAACTTTAAGGACCTTGTCAGTAGTCCTATCATTGTTTTTCCTATTCCTAACATGGTAATTATTCACACTTTGCTACATCTGAAATTCTTCCTTTCTAAGAGATAATATGTTTAGCTGTAATTTTCTGTTAGTCTGCTACCATATAATGCTTTAGAGCAGTGATTACCATCTTTTTTAACTTTATGGACCACTAAATGTATAATTTTATATTTGGCAGACCACTTACATGAATTTAGGGAAAAAGCTAAATATATTTATATTATAATAATAATAATTGGAAAACTATTTTTTTTATCAATATAAAATGCACCCATTAAAGGTAAAAAAAAAATTATAGTGTAATCATTTAAATAAAACATTGAAAATTTAAAGTTTATTTAACTTTCTGTGGACCATAAAAAATGTTGCATGAACCATCAGTTGGCAAACACTGCTTTAGAGTTAAGGAAGCTGTACAAGTTTCTTTCTTTTAGCTATTATTAGTCTACAAGGCAATACAGTAAATATCTGTGTGAGAATAAAAATAAAATAATGAATAAAATAATAATAAAAATAGGCTTTTTCTGGGCATGTGTGAATTTTATGACCTTATTTCCCAACCATTAAGTTCAGACATGTTTTCTAGTCATCCCAACAAAAGAAAGATTTGGCCACCCTCACTCAACATCAGGCTGACTTGAGGTTGACTATTCTCTATACCTTCACATCTTTGTACCAACATGTGTAAATAAACATTGGCAATTCATTTTCTACTCTAGTGTTTGTTTTGTTTTGTTCATTGCAGGCAACCAACATTCAAATTCTGTTAGCAGCATGAAGTTAAATACAACCCACTACATATCTGCTCCTTTATTTACATACCATATCCCTTCAGAATGTAGGCAATCATGGCTCTCCACAGTTTCTTGTTTTTCATAGCTCTTAATAAATTATCTTTTTGCTATTTCTCCTAAACCATGTTCCGCCTTCAACTTATTTAGGCTTGTTAAGTAGGTCATAAATTGTTTTCCTGTCTCTTTTGCCTTCAATCTGTCCTGTGAGTATCAGATTTTCCAGGCTCTCTTTCCTTATTATGCACCTCAGATATTTCAATTATCTCTTCCTGATTTTAAGTATAAGTTTCCTTTTTGTTTTTGATATATCCCAGAAAGGAATATCAGTGTAAAGATTAGTGGAAGAATGGTACTCGACTCAGGAATACAACATAATGGATATATATTGTACTACTGTACAATTAACAATAAGATACAGACAAGCAATTAATGAATATGAGTGGAATAAACTATCAAATAGAGTATGTCTTTGCCTAAGACAGCTCTCTGCTTGTCATAGTCCTTTATAGTCTACAGCATTCCATTCTCAGGGATGGCAGGATGTTCCACTATAACAGTTTTCAATTTTCTCTAAAACTTTGTCATTGCTCACATGTTTAGTCTATGGTATCCTCAACATCCTTCTGTAAAACCACATTTCTGTTGTTTCAAGTTTCTTCTTCATCTTTGAGGAGAGTGTCAGTATTCACTGTCATATAGGAGGAATGATATCACATAAAGTTCAGTATGCTTTTCTTTGCTTTTAACAATTTTTTTTCTGTTTCTTAATACTGGAAAGCATCTTTCACTATGCCAATGCACTTTTGGATTTCAGTGTCACATTTTCTATCCTCTGTTAAAGACTTCTCAGATATTTAAATTTTGTACTTGTTTGATTTTGGTATCTCAGATTCGTAATTTACCTTTTGGACTTGTCATTTTGCTAACCATCATGCATTCTGTCTTCTTGCGCTTGATGTTTAATCCTTTCTTGCTTTCCTTCACTAACTTCTGTAGGAGTTTTTAAGTCTTAAAGTATTCACTAAGACACCATGTGCCTCTATCTTTTCGTTGACTTACTTCCAAATTATTTGTTGTTTCTGTTTAAAAACAGTTTTTCCTTGCTTTGTAGGCCTAAAAGGTTACTGCGTGAGTAATAACCAAAACAGAGGTTGGGAATAATAGTATAACAACAAATACAAGACTCACATACTGCATGAAGTAGATATACTGCTAATAAACTGCCAGTCAGTATAATCACTCTAATCTCCCCTACTCCAATAGAGTTCCCATATGGAAGAGAATAGGAACATACCATTACTGTATATAGGTAGGTATACAACACCTTGCTTGTGTATTTCTTTGAAATGTAGTTTGTCCATTGCTTTTTCTGAGTTATGTTTCTTGATTTCAATATGTTAGTTCTGCACTGATTCACCAATAAAGAATAAAATATCAGTATGAAGCATGGACCTTTTTCATTGAGACCAGCATGGAGTTACAGACAACAGTGCAAAAGACACATTAAATCACAGTCACCAACCAGTTCAAGATTTATATTTCATATACAATATATGGCCAATCAGTTATTGACAAATTATCTAAGATGGATATATTCTGACAAAGTTTGTTGGTAGGTTGTCGAATATTAATGCTGGAATTTTGCCTTTGATATAATTCTGGAGAATAAAGGAAGTAATTATGAAAATATTTCATCTCAAACAAGAATACAATTACGTTATCAACAACACATCATGGAATAAAGTTGAAAGAAAGAAATGCAAGGTATAGATAGGTTAGGAATAAAAACAAGTTATAGAATTTCACTGACTTGTGGTATGAGCTACATCCATTGATTTCTCACCCATTGACTACCACTTTTTCAAGCATCTTGAAGATTTTTTAAGCCAAAAGAGATTCCGTTGCAAAGAAGATGCAGAAAACTCATTCAAAGATTTCTTGGCAACCAAACCTTTAGAATTTTATTATAAAGGCAGAAATATCCTTGTAACTCAATGGGAGAAATGTACACATGTTCAGGCTTCCTATTTTAACTGATTAAACACTGTTCAGATATAAATTCGCAAATAAAAACTTATTCTAAAATCAAATATTATTTTCCAAACAATCTAACTTGGCTGAAAAAATGTGTGATACTTTAACCATTAAAAAATAGCTGAAATTGATTACAATTTAATCAATAACAATACAGTTCAAGTAAAAAGCAAAATGTGTCTAGTACTGGCTAATCAACAATGTCCAATGCTCAGCTACGTATTTCCAGGATGACACTGCAAAAGTTCACCAACTTGGAGTACAAGACTTTGTCATATCCACCATATTTCCCTGATCTCTTGCCCACTGAATGCCAGTTTTTTAAGCATCTTGAAAATACTTTCAGTCAAGAGACATTCGATTGCAAAGAAGATGCAGAAACGGCATTCAAAGATTTCCTGGCATCCAAACCTTTACAGTTTTATCGTGAAGGCATAAATAACCAAACTTGATGGCAGAAATGTATAGATGTTCAGGATTCTTATTTTAACTGATTTAATCATTGTTTAAATATGTTAATTTTGGAATAAAAAATTGAATCTAAAAATTGGATGGTATTTTTCAAACAACATAATAATTTAATTCCACCTCTTATTCAATAAACCTCATGCATCTCTGGTACTATCACTACACAATCTCTCTGTTAGAAAAGGGTAGTAAATGTGACAATGAATTTGCCATAAAATTTCTGTCAGGAGAATATACAAAATATCACCACTTGTTCCTAAAATTTAGCAGAAGAATTGAGTAAAATTAATACATTTAAGTAGGCAAATGAAATAAGATATTTTTTTGATATTTGAATTTTATTTATTAACTAGTATATCCTTGCTATTAAAAATTATTATTTTTAGTAATTTTGCAGTAGCAATGTACTAATATCCCAATATCAGTGTAGTATAAGATTAGCAGTAAGGTCTCATCCTTTTATACTGAAATGGCTAGATGTAACTGTAAGTTCTATGCTAACAGTTTCTTCTCTCACATTCCTCACTTGTGAAATACTCTTTTGAATTTTTGCTTTCAAGTCAACTTTAATCTTCAAAAATGTAAGTGTAATGTCAACATTATCTTTTATCTTCTTAATTCCAGTTCTTTTACTGTTTTTTCTGAATAATGTTATTTTTTATCATTTTCTCTGACACTTGGTAACTCCTTGCATCTTAGTGGTCTTATTACCTTGCTTGAAGTGAAGCCGATTAAAAACATTTACATTCTTTTGTTTATGCTCAATAGCTGCATGTTATTAAACTACAGGTAACATTAAGTAAATAAAAACAACATTCTATGAAGATCACCATCCTTTTGATTGGGTGAAAATAATCTTGACATGGACTTCTTTACTCAAGTAATTTTTTCCCAGTACATTTCCCATTTATTACCCTAAACCAAACATAGCATCACCATGATCAGACTCAGAAGCAAGGCTTATCAAAAATATTTCATTTATTTATTCATTTTCTTTAACTTATCAACCCTTTGAAATTTATTTAAAGTCAGAAAATATTTTCAGATTTTAAGAATTTTTTCAAATAATAATGATTTAGCAATACAAACCCTGGCTAGAGATGAGGTCGATACATACCTTTCCCAAGGGTATTTGTACATGAAAAGAAAGATAATGAACCTAAGTAGAATTGAAACTGTTACTAATACCAAGCCATTATCTGTGAGACCACCTGCACATCCAAGCTTACAGAAGATGGTATTTCCAAGCGGTTACCAATTTTGGTATGGACCAGACTCAATGTTGCTTAACTTTGGTGAATGCACAAGAATCAATGCTTCAATATGATATACCCATAAGCCTTATAAAAAATGTTCCACCTAAACACTGCATTGATTGGAAATGTCTTTGATTTAATTAGTGGATTGGGGCAGAAATTATTTTTTTCTCCACACAAATGTTTACAATGCTATAAAAATTATAATCAGTTAGAATACTTAAATGTTCATATTTAATTGACTGTTTAAATTATATCTAAAATAATCAATATTTTGTGTTACTAATTTACAACCACTTAAAAAATAATTAAGCAATTAGAAATTTACTAACATGGTTTCTTTTCTGCTTAAATGAAGCCAAATGAGATGCACAAGTTAACTGAAACAAAAAGAATAATGTCTTCCTAACATCTTTCACACTTTTGCTGATCACATATACACCATCTCTTGCCATTGTTTTTCATTTCCAACTGCATTTTCTTTTACGCTTTGGACTGATGAATGTTGATGGCATGACTGACAGTTGAAAGGCTGACACCAACAATATCTATAATCTCTCTGAAAGGCTTAACAGTGAGTTTGTGCAGCATCAGAATTTTCATATGCTTTGTTGGTGTAATGTCTATCACAGACAATAGGCATAGAACAACTAATCGACTGTCGAGACAACAGTGTCTGGGCGTGATAAAAGTCTGATGCAATCATGGATGACACAATATTTTTCAAAGCCAAACAAATTTTATCATACACCCCGAAAATAGATTCATATTACTGGACACTACTGCAAATGACCTAATCTGAGGTAAAAATAGAAACCTATTATACCCTGTCACTCCAGTGGGTCTAAAACTAACTGTATACAAAAAGAAAGAAAACTAAAGTAGTTGTTTCAATTAATTTGCATAAGAGTGCATATATATATATATATATATGTATATATTGGTGTAAATTAAAAAATATAAATATGAGGAGAGTATATACTATATATGTATAGTATTATTATTCAGGTGTGAATAAAACAGTGCTCAATGTATGAAAAGAGCTGTATTATACATCTATTAATAAGTATACATATTATCCTACATCTATGGCACGATTCGAAGTTTCATGCATTATGCAATCATCAGGTGTATATTTCAAAATGATGGTTTAATAGATTTGAATTTATGTTCACTTGATGTTCATGGGAATTAAATCTTATAAAGTTATGTTACTGCATTTTTAATAACAAGATTAAAAATTTAAATATTCTATGGCTACATGTGGATAAAAATTTAAATTTAAAATTAAAATAAAATTAAAATAAAAAATCATAAAATGAAGGGAGAAAAAAATCAAAGGATGTAAATCATGAGTCTTAAAAATTCAAATATTCAAATATTACAAGTACATAAAAATGCAGGGAAAATTAAAATTTTAAATAAAAATAAGATAAAAGAAAGAAAAATGAAAAGAAAAATTATGAGGTAATATTTAGAATTAAGAATTAAAAACTGTAAGGAGCAAAAACAAAAGGTGTCTAATTTAAAATTGTTAAAAGTAATATTTCAGAAGAAAGAAAGAAAGAAAGGAATAGGCAAACGTAAAGAGGGATCTATATCAATCTGGTCCTAAGAATTTAAGTTAGTATTTTTTTCTATGACAGCATGTGGTCATTAAATCACTTCTTTTATTAAGCAAATTAGGATTCTTGATATGGTTTAAGACGACAAGTTTTTCTCAGAACCATAGATTACATTTATCTCCTTTTCCACTGTAATGGTGACAGTCTGTGGCGGGTATCATTTGGAGATGGGTATTTGCATGCCGATGAGTGTTGTGAATCATGGCTGGTGTGCCAACTTACTGCTCAAGAATTACCTTTGATAAATTTTATATCCTTTTTTTAAGTTCACATCAGATTCAATTTTTATTTTGTTTCTTCAGATAGGAATGGGTGTTATTGGGTGGAAATTCTGGATTGTATTTTTTTTTTTTTTGAGTGTGTAAGTAAAACAGAAGCTATATTTGAAATCTATGCACAGTTGATAAAGTTTTGAATACTGCTGACACATCTGGTTGGGAGCCCCTGCTATTCACCTTGGATTTCTTGACAAAATCCGACAGAGAATCTGCAATGTGATCAATCCTGACTTGGTAGTTCAGCTGCAGTCACTTTCTCACCGGCATAATGTGGCTTCCCTCTGTTTCTTCTGCAAATATTTTCATGGCTTTTACTCAAACAAGCTTAGCTCACTGGTTCACGCTCTGCATAAATTTATTTGAGCTACCAGACTAGCAACTAGGTCCCACTCTATTACAGTGAAACCAATAAAATGTAACTGAAACTTCTACTCTGGCAGCTTCTTTTCTTACACTTCCTGCCTGTGGAATTCTCTTCTGTAAACTTGCTTCCCTGACAGATACAGTCTCCGAGAATTAAAATATAAAGTCAGCTGGCATCTCCTACCTCTCTGACTCAGATCCTTTCCCTTATGTTATTTTCTCTGTCCACTCTACTCTTATCACATCAGTATTCTCATGCTTCTCTTACCCATTCTCTGACATCATCCTATAACTTGTTCCTCTTTCTCATCACTTTCCTTCTATGTAAACCCCTGAATACCAGTGGAAGTAAAACTGCTTTGCTGGAGTGAAATGATTATAAAAAAAAAAGTTCAGTCATGGGTTTTGGAACGTTCACTTCCACCCAGTGACATGAATCAGAAGATATGGTTTCAGGAAGATTATAACATTATTCTTTTCACACTCCATTGGTGAGAAGTTCCACCTGAGCAGCTTTGTCCCATGAACAGCTGCTTTATGATGGAATCGACTTAACAGGATGCTTCCTTGATCATTACAATCTCAACCTGTTCAAGTCTTTCACATAGATATCTATAAATGTGCCCGTATGCAACCAGAGATGACACAAGGTCGTGGTTTGTTTATATTCACCACATATTCTCATGAACTCTGCTTCTTATTATGTAATCTTTTATCTCATGTGGTTATCAGACTTTGAACATTATTGTAAAAAAGAATTCATGCTAGAATTGGCTGTTGAGCTTTTGCTAATTTTTTTTTTTTTTTTGCTTCTTTCTTTGTATTTAATCTTTCCTCTTTTTTCCCCATTTTGATTTATCTTGTAGAGCCCAACTCTAGGACGAACACAAAAAAATAGTACTAAATGTTCATAGAATTATTAAATACATGAAAAATAAAACAACAATTAAGTGACAATTTATTCATTGCGGGTAATAGTTTCAAATAAATATGACAAATTAAGTTTTAAAAGAGGATCCAAATTCAAAGCTGAGATAATCACCTCTGATTGGCTAATTTTTTCTAATATTCAAAATATGCCTGCACATATATTTTTAGGTTGGAAATTGCGCCTAAAATTGTAATGTTTAATTTAATCCTGTTACATGACAAAAGGTAGTATGTAGTGTGTAGTCTTCAGTTAGAGTCTTGGAAGCAAAGACTGTCCATACCAGCCATAATGTAGCAAGAAATCAGACATGTGTCCCAACGACACACTCTCACCTTCACTAGGGCTGATTTCTTCATCTTTCCTTTTTACACATTGCCTTCAACAAAAAGAAAGAAAGAAACAAGCTCATCACAAAAACCAACAACAATACATACATTCGCACTCTTTCTTCTTCACTTAATTGCCGTCAACACAATGAAGGAGAGGAACAAACTCATCACACAAGTCTCTTATAACACTCAATTTCTTAGCCTAAAGTTAATATCTTATTAACACCAATTCTGTTTAAGAAACATAATCTCTTGCCAATGTCTTCAAACACTTATATCATGATGTCATCTCAACAAGCAAGATGAGATATCAAAACTACTAAAAATGAATGAACTTTTCTCAACTACACAAACTGTTGATTTTCCTTATGAGCATTCACATGTTTTCAATCTGACTGATAACTACACACTTACTTAAACACTTCAACATAATACAACTTGAAACTATTTCCAAAGTACATAAATTGGTGATCTCACTACAAATTGATAACCCTTAAATAAAAGTTATAACATTTGTACTTGGTGTTTTTGTCTTTGTGCCTCACATACAAAATTCAAATGTTGTTGGAGTATTTTTGTGGTCGATAGGAAATATAAAAATAACTCTCTATTCTTCACTGTTTGCAAATTCACGAGCTGGTGTGAAAATCTATTTCTTACCAATAGAAATAAAGATTGACTCCATATTGAAGGAAAAAGACCAAAGCAAATTTCTCAAGCTAGTGTGAATTATTTTCTAAGCAATGAAAGGGGAGTGATTTCCAAAACTGAGAGAAAGCAACAAGCTAGTGTGAAAAAGTTCTTTGATATAAATAGTGAAATCCTAAGATGGGAGCAAATATCAGATAGGACACTGCCACAATGTAAAAACAAATTTTAAATCACTGATCAGCACAACTGTCTCAGTGTCACACATTCACACTTCCTCACCTTTTAGCATGCTATTTTTTTTATTTTGGTACTTCCACTCATTTTTGATAACTAACTTTTAAAATGAATTTTATAAAAATAAAAAAGTTTTCTTGAAACTTTTATTTTAGCTTTAATTGAAAGATGAATGATTTACTATTTCCAGTAAGTAAAATACTCTGGTGTATTTCAAACAGAAATTATATTGATTGAAATGTAAAATTTTTCCATTTTTCGGCCGTCTTTGAGTGATCGATAAATTTGTAGACAAAAGTTATATCTCAGTTTTAAAAATCTTGTAAAAATAAAATATACATCTGTGACACATTATTCTTTTAAAAATTAGCAAATTTAATGTTAAATTAATCTGATTTACACAAGTATTACTTATTTATAACATGAAATTTAAAATAAAATTATTTCTTAATCACAATGTTGAACTTTTTGACCTATCTGCCATATTTGAAATGTGTTGATAGCTCGCAGATGCAAGATAAGTGTATTGCAATCACAAGTGACATAATCGTACAATTTTTTTCCCGGTAAACACATGACCTTTTAATGTACACATAGAAATTACGATAAAAAAAAATTCAAATACACACAAAAAATTTTAAATTATGTTAAAAATATGAAAGCACAACGATTTGTATTAAACTTTTTAATTTTCGATTAGTAAATGTAATCTTCACTTAATAAGTTTATAAACTAACCCAAACAAATTTTTGAAGCATTTTAAAAATATTTTTAAACTTTATAAATTATGATTAAAAAAAATAAAAACAATCTTTTAAAATTTTCATTATTAATTTCTTTTTTTCAGACTATAATGTCCTTAATTTATATTATTTATTAAAGAAATTAAAAGCTTTTCAAATTAAATAATGTCATAGTCATATTTTTTATTTCACTATTTGAAGCAGATAATCGGAAATAAAGGTAAAAATGTTTGAAAAAATTAAATGATCTACATTCCCCAATGAGTCCTGCGTTAAACTAATATAACCAATTTTTGCAACAAAATTTCAATTTCTTAAAATTTCATGAATGTAGAGTGGGGTAACAGATGTAAAAAAATATATTTTTCCCAATATTTTTTTTAAATAATAATTTAAAAATAATTTCATTCATTTGGGAATAAGTCCTGAAAGTTTCATTAAAATCTGTCAATTATTGGAGTTTTGCAAAAATTTCCAAATTAATGTGTCTGTCACTGAAAAAAACCTGAGTTATGTAATATTAGGTTTTCCATTGTAGACTCTCATTTGGTTACCCGCTAATTAAAATCAAAACATGATTTTTTTCCTCAGAATTTCAAATGTGTAAGAAGAGATTAAAAAAAATTTAAAAATAATTAAAAATACTTGATCTTTCTTCTTAATAATAACAAACATTTTGATGAAAAAAGTTTGTTTTTATTAAGTTTGGAGCTTTTTTTATTCATACTATGCTGTTTATTCAGCGATTTAATGGAGGTAGCTACATCTCTTCTTCTAAATCTTTGCCTACTCGCCGTCATCAAAAAGATGACAATAACAAGACACTTCAACTGACTCCTAAAATTAACGTATATATATTTTATCCTCTTTTACTTACTTGTCAGCCACAAAAAGCAAGAAAGGAACGAAGAATTTACTACAACAAACTCTGGCTTCATTTAACACCTTACTACTATTTCTCTTAGAACAGTTTTACAACTAATAATTTCACCTCCGAAAAATTGATGTTATTCTGTTCTATAAATAAATTTCACTTATTTATGCAAACATAACACTTCTATTTTTTCCAACTTTCTAATAATTTTAAATTGTGGGAGTTCAGTTATGTTTGGCACAAGGCCAATTTAATAACATGATTGATATCTCTAATTTATTTTCATGAAGCCTTAAAAAATTTCTTTTGATAAAATACTAACTCAACAAAAATACTCTTAACTCTGCAACAATCTTCTGTCAGAATACATTTCATCCTATCAAGAAAATAAACATCTTTCAAGATCAAGGGAACAAACTTTGCATATAAAAACTTCATATAAAAAAAAAACTGATTGTAAGGCGAGGAAGGGTGTGTATAATGTGAAAATGTATTCATGGTAATAATGTATTTTGGGTTTCTATTCTACGAAGTTGCGTTATGAACATCTCTTGCAGAGAATAGAACAGCTGTGTTTTCGCAGATGTAAAATGTGTTGATTAATTTGAGACTACTTTGAGGGCAAACAAACAAACAAATTAATTAATTTTAATTGCTAGAAACTTGACAAAGGACAACCATTAAATAATTATATAAACTAAACACCTCTTAATTCCTGACAGAGATTATAGAAACAGGAAACTGAAAAGCAGAGGAGGAGTGACATCTTATTTTTCAATCTATGAAGGTCCTTTGTTGGGCATACCAGACTTTCTTGTGCCAAAGTATGAGAAATTCTAAATGCAATTTAAAACTAAAAGCAAAAAATGGGAACAAGTCCATGTTTTCAGAATTTTTTTATTCTGCTTAGAAAACTTTGTATTTGAAACAGCAAGACTGCAAACATTTGTCAGCACAATTGATAAAAATTTAATAATAAGACACAAAGTAGGCAGGTGTTGATAACACTTGTTTACATTAAAAAATTTTTAACATTGGCAATATTTATTCTTTGTGAAGTTGAGTAAAGTATTAAGAAACAGAATAATTTCACTAGAAACTAGGAAGCGAGTACTGGATTGCTACATGCTGTCCGTCCTTCAGTATGGCAGTGAATGCTGGACAATACCATCAAAGATGAAGGAAAAACTTGAAGCAACTGAAATGTGGTTCTACAGAAGGATGCTGCGAATATCATGGATTGAGCATGTGAGCAATGATGATGTCTTGGAAATGATGGAAAGAAAAAGGAAATTAATACCGAGCATCAGGAAGAGACAACTGAAGTTCCTGGGACATGCAATGAGGAAGGGGGGCTTGGAGAATCTGATACTAACAGGCCAGATAAAGGGAAATAGAGACAGGGGAAAGCAACGGATAACATATTTGAAGGACCTAATCAGGTGGATGACGGAACAAGGATTGCATGGTGTAACAGGAGAAGGCGTGCTCAGAGCCACCAGGGATAGGGAAAAGTGGAAGGCCATGATCGCCTATGTTCTGAAGGGACAAGGCACATAGAAGAAGAAGAAGAAGAAGAAGAAGAATTAACGTAATTGAAAGTCTTTTGCTTCAATTCTGTCAACAACTTAAAATTGATTTTTTGTTTTCTATAAAGTTCTCTTCATTCTTCTTATAGTTTATTCATAAAAAAATTAAATTCACCTTCTGCAAGGCAGTAAAGCCACTAAGACACAAGATGGGGTTACTGGGTGTGAAAGAATTAGAAAACAGAAACATTCCTAATATCTGATTACAAAAACAGTCATCAGGAAAACTAGATAACAATTGACATTGCATTTAAGTTTTGAAAATTGAAGTTGGCTGGAAAGAGAATTCCACAAGTGAGAAAATAAACTACCAGCATAAAACTTATGGCTCTCCACAATTTCCTGTCCTTTGTAGTTCTTAATAAATTTTATCTTATTTTATTTTTATTTCTAGTAAACCTTGTTTTGCCATCCATTTGTTTAAGCTCAGTAAGTAGGTTAGGCCTTTCCTTTTTCTCTGTTCTTCAATCTGTCTTGTGAGTATCAAATTTTCAAAGCTTTCTTTCCTCATTATGTGACCTAAAAATTGGGTGAGCAAGACAGTGTGAACCATAAAGAAGGTTTCAACAAGAATTTTCAAAAAGGAACAAAAGAACAACTGCAATTTGCATTGTGTTCCAGTGGATATTGGCTTGGAACAAGAAATCAGGGAGCCGAGTTCAAATTCCAGATTAATTTGTTCCATTCACATATGCACAAATACCCTTGGGAAATGTATGAATCTGCCACTTCTCCCTCCAAGTATGGTTTAAATAGCAGGACAGATTGGGTTCTACAGCCTTGATTGGCAACCAGCCTATCGCAGAAACTAATGGTGAACTACTGCAGGAAAATCTTCTGCACAGACAGTCATATCTCTTTTGAGATATTATCACCCAAGTGTGTATCACGTATGGTACTTAACCAAATTGGTAGAAATATGTTAAAGATAAAATTTACTTTCATACATTTTTTCCTTATGTATCAATTTGAGACTGGAATTTGTTCTTCATACCAATATTATGACAAATACTTACAGAGCATTTACATTGTATAATAAGGTTCACTTCCCTAAAGCTGACAATACCTAAACATAAGAATTTGACAAGGAATGTCTTCTTGTTTGGCCTGTGAACTTTTCAGCACATGTTCATATAATGCATTATAAGTAATCTAATAAATAAAATATGTAAACAGTAGTGACATACCAAATAACCTAAGTAGATTTACTTTCATAGCACTGTTTAAGAAACCAGTTGTAAATGAATGTGAGCCTGCAGTAAACAAAACAAACTGACCAGTACCCAAAAAACTGAGCGGAAACTTCAAAGACACTCCTAACAAACAAACGCTTATATATACATATGCATATACTCTTTCAGCAATTACTACTATGAACATTTTAACGACCTTTGTAGTAACCAAAAGACATTACTTTTATTTGTGAAAAAAATCCTTAACTGATATATATATATATAAATGTTGTTTCTATATACAATTTGATTTTCTTGTTTTGTACCCCACTTATAGTGGGCTATCTACTAACAAGGCCAAATCAAACTAATCTGTTTCAACACACATACACACATCACTATAACAGATAACCAACTATAAGCCACATAAAAAAAAATTATGTGTATACAGATAAATAGAGCACTTAGAAGAATTGTCTGGAAATTTTCAAGAAGAGTATGGTAGGCATTGAAACAATGAATGCAATATTTATGCTAAAAATAGCAGAAAGACAAATACAAATGCAGGAGGATATATAACCAAATTTTATAGATTATGCAAAAGCATTTCATAAATATGACACAAAGCACAGCTTGAACTGCAAAAAAAACTTCACTTATTTGGGAAAGATGTTAGAATAATCCAGAATTTATACTGGGAGAAAATCCCCCATCTATGGATAGAAAATGGAGTCAGTGAATACACAAAAACAGAAAGGGTTGAAAGACAAGGACGTGTCTTCTGATCAGACTTATTCAATATTTTCAGCAATGTGATCCGAAGAGAAGTAGAAGTCCTACCAGGATTTATTATTGGTAGACACAATCTTAACAATTCAAGATATGCAGATGACACTGCGCTGATGCAGAAATAGCAATGTAGTAACTCTGAATAAAGGAACTGTAAAGAAACCGAATATATAGTTTTCAACAAGAGGAACATCACAGTTGACCGACTATAAACTTAAAATACAAAAACCAAGCAAGTATGAAAATTTAAATATCTGGAAAGTACTTTAACAGAGGACAGAACTTGTGTCAACAAAATCTGAAGACATGTTGGAACGGCAAAACATACCTTCCAAAAGCAAAACAAAGTATTAAGAAACAGGAAAATTTGTATAGAAACCAAAAAAATAGTACTAAACTGTTAATATCAGTTCTCTTATATGGCAGTGAATGCTGGACAGTTTCATGACTGATGAAGAAGGGACTTGTGAGTAACAGAAACAAAGAAAAGAGTACTGAACTGTGATATATCAGTTTTCCTATATAGAAATTAATGCAAGACAAGCTATCACAGATAATGAAGAGACTTGAGGCATTAAAAAAATGTCGTTCTTCAGAAGGATGCTGAGAACACCATGGAAGGAACAAGTGAAAAACAAAGAAATTTTAAGAAAAATGGAAACAAAAAAAGCAATTATACATAAAATCAGAAAGAAACAATTTAAGTTTCCAGAACACACAATGAGGTAACAGGACTTGGAGAATTTGACACTTGCAGGACATATTGAAGGCAACAATGACAGGGGGAAACAGCCAGCAATCTACTTAACAAGCTTGTATAAATGATCTATAGAATAGAGTCTGGGAGTTATGGTGAAAAGATAAACCTTACTAAGAGTTACAAAGGATGGGAAGCTGTGGAGAGCAATGATCGTTTACATCTTGAAGGGGTATGGAACACAGAAAAAAAAAGTAGTAATCCAGAAGAAATTTGTAGTGTAAGGGTTGTTGTATTTAGTCATATGTAAACAATTTTATCTTAAGTATTTAAGAATCTGTAGAGGGTTACCGAAATAATTTGTGCAGATATCAAAAAAGGATTGTAAAGTGGGATGTATATCTACCAAGTATGTATCTATAAAATGTTTCCAACCAGATCAAATGAGACAAAAGAAAATACATGACAGGTTGAAATTTTATGCTATATTCATGGCGTGAAATAGAAAATAATTAACAAAAGGGATACATTTTGTTAAAGACATAGAGTTCAAAAACCCAATCAGTCAGTTAAGCTGGAGAGAGAAGAAATGGATTAATACCTTTCCAAAGGGTATTTGTGCATACCATGAATTCAACTAAAATTTGAACTCAGCTCTCCAATTTTCTATTCCGAGATGATACCTATTGCACCACAATGCCTATCCAAAGACTACAAAAGAACATCTACCAAGAAGTGATTCCAACAGTTGGAGGATAAGTTAACAAAGAATTTCTTTTGTCAAAAACAAAGAAAATATGTTAAAAGCACCAGTCAACTGCTGTTGCTCTTACAAGATTGCTGCTACTACCTATCTTCTCAACAGCCAATTGTCTGTATCATGGCTTAACTTCACTGCAACTGTAAGGATCTGTTTAAAATTAATAGAAAAAAAATGTAAAGTGATATTCAGAAAAGTTTAATGCATCATTTATGACTAAATTTTTTTCTCATCTAAATGATAATTGTACTTTTCTTTCAATCTTCACATGCAGTTTTCTGATTGCTCAAGCCAGAAATAACTTGTTAGAACTTTAACAAAAGAGTAGTTGATTTTGGGGGAAAAAACAAGTACAACAGAAAATTATTATTATTATTTTCTTTTTGCAATGTGACTAAATCTCCAAATGTGAAATACTTTTTGTTTTTATATGTCAAAACAGAGGTACCACTTCTTTATTGAAAATAAGTATTTGAAAAGATTAACTATCATGTTTAAGATGCTTAAGACAATGTCTTTACTTCACCAGAGGAAATAATTATGCTTTTAAAAGTGAATGCAGATGTCAAAATGGATTGAGATAACTGAATTAGTGAAAGATCAATAATCTTAAAAATCAATAACTTTGTAGGCATCATTGGATTTTAATTTCTACATTTTGCATGCGTTTGATTTGCATCTTGCTTAAGGGCAATATAAGTAAAAGCATCAACTCACTTATGCCTGCTTTCATGAATATATTTACTAAGCCTTGCTTATACTGGCACAAAGCCAAAATAACTGAGTATATGTAAAATGTAGGATCTGTGAGAATAATGTGCTCATCACTGTTTGGCAAAAGTTACATATCATTGATAGTTACTGAGCAAAGTCAAATCGAAGGCCATCTAGTGAAGATCAAATTTATGATAAATGCAAATTTAGGACAAACTTGTTAACAATTACTCTTCGATTTTTATTTACATAAAACTTGAATTTTATATAGCTTTATAAATTAAGTAAAGACAAATGTAGCAACCCAGAAATAAATAATCACCTTGTTGGTATGGGTGAGAAAATCAAATCTAGTTTGGTCAAAATTTGTACTACTACGACAACTACTCAAATATAGCATTTTAGTACCTACCTATTTACTATGCCAGGTGTATATATATTTGCTGATAATTTCAAATAATAAAAATAGAGAAAGAAATCTGTGTATTCATACACTTACCCAAATCATGTGATACGATGAAATACATCTGGCTTTTTCAGAAAAATACATATAATTTAAAGGTGTCAGAATAGAAATATAACTGAAAATTAAGTATCATTTCAAGAAAAGGCATTAATTTTAATGATATATGCATCATTGAGTGAATATTTCCACTTAGTTTTAGTCTTCAGCAAGACGTCTTAATGAAATGTTTCGTCACTTTTTGTAGTTCCTTATATAAATAAATGAATGTTTTATTCTCATTAGATAGACAAAGACCTGTTTCCCTAGTTTATGTGTGCATCTATATACTATTTATAATTCTGGAGTTTCCTGACTGCATAGATGAAAGATGAAAAAGAATTTAAACTTTCTGCCTTCTATAGATAGGTTTTCCAAAATGTCTTTATTTTTAAACCCAGTTCTATAAAAACTCCATATTATGACTGAATTTCTGGCATGAAGAGCATGTTTATGTATAGCTTAGTGTCTTAATCTTTCTTACCACATTTAAACTGTTGTAATCTCCAGCCTTCATTAATTGCTTGTTGATCTGGGTAACCTTCAGAGAATTTTCAAACTGAAATCTTTATTCAATTTATGGGGGTATATTGTTCTGCAGTTCTTAATTTAGTATTGCACAATTATTGTTCACCTTGTTTCCCCAGTCTGCACTATCCAGATCACAATTATTATGTAACCAAATGAACAAACAAATATTTTAATCAACTAGGCTATTGCTCCAAGCTGTAATTAACAACTGAAAATGATCACTTTTTCCATGGATAGATCACTACAAAATAAAAATTAAAAGGGATAATTTTTCTCAATATAAGTGATAATTTAATGTATCTAAAGAATTTTTCTCTATTTCTGAGATGAGGTACTGACATTATTTACATTGTTTGGACTGTTGTCCACATCTTTATTGCCATATTCAAGCACCTCAATTAATATTGCAATCACTTGAAGAAGGTTGGAGTGTACATTGGCTGAAACATTGTGAATATGACAATAAAGATGAGGACAACAGTTCGAATAATGTCAATGATCTAAAGAACTATCATACATTTAAACATATTGTATGTTATGCAATAATAAAAAATATCAAATTAAGAACAAATTTTATGTCATCTGATATCAATAGGTTTTTTTTACAACTGAAAAGCAAACTATTAATTTCAATGACACAATGTTTAATTTTTGTTGCAATCATTCACCAAAAGTTAATTAAAGTTAAAGCTGATCTTCTTTCTATGCACCACGTCTCTTCATGGCTCTCCACAGCTTTATATCCTTTTCTACTCTTAGTAAGGTTTGTCTTTTTGCCATCACTCTCACTCACTGTTCTGCCATCCATTTACACAAGCTCATTAGGTAGGTTACTTGCTATTTTCTTCTATTCCCCTTACCTTCAATAAGTCCTGTGAGTGTCAAATTTTCCAAGCCTTTTATTATGTATCCCAGAAATTTCATCTATCGCTTTCTGATTCCAAGTAAGCATCCTTTTTGTATGCATCTTACTTAAAATGTCCTCAGAATACTGAATCCACGAGTCCGATTCCTTTTTAAGAAACAGTGAATGCAATGAGGACGACATTCTCTTGGATCACAATATTGAATTCACTAATGAAATGCCTGATTCCTTTCCAAGTGATATTGAAAGAAGTGAGTATTTTGTAGACTTTGAATCAAACTAAATGGCAGTAAACCATCTGTTTATTAGTATACCTTTATACTAGGTATTTTCTTATTCTGATAAGTTTTTTGAGTTCTTCTGTGTATAAAACAACTTACATTAAATGGTCAGATTAAATTTTTATCCAATAAAAATCTTTCAAATATGATTATTTTCAAAATAAGGATGCACCTTATACATTGGTGTATTTCTGTTCCAAAAAAATACAGCAAGTCTATATGGCTAGATGGGATCATCAATCAGCGACAGAGCTTCTATAGCTAAAATGGTAGAGCATCTATCATGCTTCCCTAAGTAAAATAGATGCAATTTCAAGTCTCACCTCAAGGTTATTATTTATTTCCAACTCATGATGTTCATGGGTGGCTGCAGACTGATATTCTGAGTAGGTTTGATGAAAAGCAACAAAATCTTGTTTCAGAAAAATGAAAATGTAAACACTTTTATTATTATCATTATGAATTTTACATTCTGATATTAACCTGCTGCGAGATTTTACACAATTAAAGTAAATCAAAGACGCAGTGATTCTTTTGAACAAGGGAGACTACCAGTTGAAATACTGCTATCAAAACAATGAAGATAAAGATGTTAGTTTGAATAATGAATAATAACAATACCTAACTACAGATATTAGGGAGCCCTGAGAGCTTCTTTTATGTACCATGTTCTTTCAGGTTGTCAATGATAATAGTTCTCCACAGCTTTCTGTCATTTGTACCTATAAGCAACATTTCACCACTACTCCCAGTTCCTGCTTTAGCATCCATTTACACGAGCTCATTATTTGTTTTTTTACCTTTGCTCTGCTTTTTTTCAATGCATCTTGTGAGTGTTAAAAAACTTCAAGTGCTCTGAGTTCCAATTCCATTCAAGATCATTATATTCACTTATGTTCAAATACTCTTGGATGTGGTATGAATCCACCTGTTCTCTCCCAGGTATGGGTTAACTTGTAGGATTTGTATCAGTAAAGCATTATTATCTCCAAAAAATTCTTATAATCTAAAAATATTTGCTGGATTTAATTAAAATCTTTAAAAGGTTGACAAGCCATAAAAAAAATCAATGATCAATGTAAAAATGTTTTTCTGCATCATATTCTAATTACCAGATAAAAGAAAAGGAAAATATACATGAGATTGTTAATATTTTTGATTGTCAAGGATTTGAAGCAGAATAGGTTGAATTGGTTGAACCCAGATGTATAAATAGAACTTTTCACAAAAGGAAGCGGGGTTTTGACAGCATGACATTATGGTAGACATGATAGGATTACCTAAACCATAAACATCAACAAAAGTATCCTTTTATAGATTAATCAAAATAACAAATGTGAAGATATGGGTTTAAATAAATGATAGACTAATCTTTAGAAACAATTTAAACTTTACTGATGTATTTAATTTAAACAGTTGGAAAATTGGTTATACATCTCTTGGGAACATGAAATAAAATTATCACTATTTAATTATATACGGTTTATGATATTGTGACATTTTATAAATTTTACTGATTTTAAAGAGATTAAAGAAAATTATGACCAAACCAAACAAGAGAATAATAAGAGGTATCAAATGCGACCAATTACTGCCATGTGATACTGCAGACACTCATCACGAGGACAACTCTCCACTCTGGTGTGAACTACAACAAGGAACAGACACACATACAAATAATTGCTGGTGCATCTGTAGCCAATGTCATCACATCAAATTTATTGAACAACTGAGAATGAGTCATACAGGATTGCCTCCCCTGACTCATATTGCTGCTATTTCCATCACTGGATCCTCCCAGTTGTGTTGCCATGGCAACAGAAACAAGCAGTGATAAAAACCAATCAACTTCCTCGTGATGAAGATAAAGAGTCACAAGCAGATAAGTGTTCTTTGCTATAACCACAAAACTGAAGCAAATGACCTCAAGACATTTGAAAATATTTCATTCCATATTGCATCTAAATAATTCTATAACACCCTGTAGATCAGTTTAAAATTCAGATGTCCTCTTTTGATGTCGATTCACTGTTAAAAAAAAGTTCAATTTAACAAAGAATGTTTTTGAATATTTCCTGCCTCCTTGAAGTGAAGTGCAACAAATGTTTTCCTCCCAAATCATCACCTTTGTAGATATTAATCAAGGATAGTATAGCTCATATTAGCACAGGGAAGATGTGAATATTTCATTGGCTAACAAACTGGGGTGTGTGTTGACACCAACCAATCAATGCAAATAGTTAAAACAGGAGAATTATAAAATTACTGATGTGTCAAAGAGGGGTGTGTTTGTCAAGTACCTAAACCCAGCCATCCAGTACGCAGAGTGATTTTAGAAGGAGGTTTTGGAGGGGAAAGTGTGCCATATATGGCAGGAAATATGAGAGTTAATACCTATGAAAAATTATCAAATATTTATAATTTTTACTATTTAGCAAAGAAAGTAAATAACATATTTACATGTATTTCCAGATTCTTCTTTGTGTACTGTGGCGATCATGGCTCTCTACAACTTCCTGTTCTTTGTTCTTAATAAATTTTGTCTTTCATTATTTCTCCTAAACCCTGTTCTGCTATCCCTTTTACTCAAGCTCATCATGGATGTTATGTACTGTTTTACTGTCCCTCAAACTGTCCTGTGAGTATTAGATTCTCCAAGCTTAAATATAAGTTTCCTTTTTGCTAAAACCTCATCATTTTGCTTGAACGTTTGGACCATAGTATCTTCAGTATTCTTCTGTAGAACCACATTTCTGTTACTTCTCTTTCTCATCTTTGAGAAGATTGTCGAGCATTCACTGCCATCAAAATCAAAGTACAAAAATTTAAATATCTGGGAAGTGTTCTAACAGAAGACGGAAAGTGTGACAGCGAAATCTGAAAATATAGCCAAAGATGCATTTCAAAAGCTAAATGGAGTATTAACTGACAGAAAATCTTCTTTACAAGTCACATTACTGACATTTAATAAATATACATGTGTGTGTGTGTGTGTGTAAATATTCTCAGATGGAATGTCTATGTAAAAGAGACACAATGAATAAAAAGAGATAAGGAAAAACTGTACTTAGTCAATGTGTTTCTTCCTCTGAGAGACTTTATCAAGGCAAAGAAGGATTTGTTATGCTGCACATGTATATATATATATATATATATATATATATATACACACATTTAAAAATGAAAAATCAGTTGAAGATACTGAAAAGTTGAAACCTAGGTTGAGGAAATAACCTGTTTCTAAATGAAAAATATTCAAAAGCTCTAGAATATAAATTTATTGAGCACTTTTTAATACACCTCTATTGGTCTAATTAAATTTTGAAGAAAAAAACTGGTTAGCAATAATTATATATATATATGTGTGTGTGTGTGTTTGCATGCATGTATAAATATGTGTGTGTGTGTATTTATATATATAAAAGAAAGAGACTGGCCAGAATGTTCACCTGATTTGACTCCAATGGGTTTCTTCATCTGAGGAGTAGTCAAGAATAAATTTTACAGTTGAAAGCCAAGAAGTGCTGGTGATTTGGAATTACATAAGAGATGCATTTCAAGAAATTAATACAGAAAATGACTTGTGCAAAAATGTTTGTCAAAGCTGTGTAAATTATGATGGACAACAGTTTGAGCACCTGTGTTGATAAAATTTGAGCTTTTTGTATTATTGTACACAATAAAACTTAATTGTCAATAAAATAATTGTATTAGTAAATATAATTGTATATGTAATCTCAAATGTTATCATTTCCTGTCTACCTACTTTTGGACCACCCTGTATACATACAGTGTGTGATGAATGAATTGTCTAAATTATGCAAAAATGGAAATAAACACTGACATCTCATTTGAACAGATATATTTACCAAAATTACACAAAAATATCTTGAAACACTAGAGAGAAACTTTATTCAATAAAATCGCCATTGGTTTCAACCACGACCTCTAGATGAGTTCTGAATCTCCTGCAAATCTTTTGGATGGTCTCTTTGTTTAAGTTGGTGAATGCTGCCTTCATCCTTGCCTTCAGTTCATCTTTGGTATGGCAAGGAGCTTTATCATCCACCCTTTTTGCAAATACTCTGTACTGCCCTCAGATCTACTGTTTCAGTTTTATTCAAATTCAAATCATCACTTTTTAAAACAATAAACCTTGTCAACGGTGTTAAAAGTGTATACAATAATAATAGAAGAGTCAAGGGAATAACTGTCCTTTTGTCACACCATTTACAGTCATGAAAATTAAACATTGCCAAATGCTACAATAAAGACTGAGTTGTATAAATTTATCAAGATAATGCAATGATGATGGTTTAAGTCTTACAAATATGTATAACACTGATCAACCAAAAAAAAAAAAATTTTTAAATGGTGACAAGACACCAAACATCTTTATTTTGCTAATCTGATAGTGCTGAATCTGAAAATGTCTCTGGTTAGCTACTGTTTTTGCTATACAGAAATCCCTCATTTAAAAAACTAAAACAAAAACATTTTTTTTCATTTGTTTTCTGCATATTTGATATTGATCTATGACAATATTTCTCAAAGCAAAATCGTAGAAACCTCTCAATTTATAAACCAAAAAATATTGGTCTGTTTATTGCGAAATATTTTTTCAATAACAATCAGATCCGAAGTTTTAAAAAATAACAAAATTGAATATACCAAGACCAACAAGTATTTTTTTTCATCAAATCATTTAATAAACAGCAGTATTAAAATATAAAAGATGATGTTAATTCTTACATATATAAGGATAATAATGTAAATAAAGACTACATTATTATGTTCATGAAACTTTTGTTCTTTAACCAAGTATTGTTTTCATATTTATTTACTCATAAACATATTTCTAAGATTAACATAAATTCATGTTAAATGTATTAAATTAAAAAATAATTCTTAAGTCATATTTACAATACTTTTTTAAACAAATACTTGATGAAAAAAAAGTGTGTTTGTTTAAATAATTAAAAAAAAAGTTGATTATAAATTTGGGAAATAAATAAAAAATTCGAAGAAATCATTAAATTACAAAGTTATGAATTTCAATCATGCCAAAAATAAATGCTTTTAGATCTGCAGGGACATTTGAATACAGCAAAATTTCCTTGGAAAATATTTAGTGAAAGGAAAGCTATTGGTTTTTTTTTTCCAAAATGAATTCCACATTAAAAAGTCAGAATTTTTTCCACACCTTCTTTTTTAATATCTTAAAAAATGTTAATCTTTCAACCACAAGCTGAAACTTAACTCATAAAATTTATTACTTGATAGTTTGTAAACTCAAAAACAAAAAAAAAAAATCTTTTCAATTCTTTATTATCCTTTATAATTTCATTTAAATTTTAAATTATTTAATAAAAAATGTCCAGACTGACAATAGAAATAACGGTATATCATCCACGTTTATAAATTACATAGATTCCGATTAAATAGTTTTTTAATGAAATTAAAATTCAACTTTTTCGGGTGACTCTTATGATGATTTTCCCTGCTCATTTCTTCTCAAGATCACTGAATCACGTAACTTTGAAGCGTTTCCAAAAGCGTTTCCCAAATTTTCTATCACGTCGATTTCCATAATTGTCTCCCTTCGAACATGAATGACTCGTGTGAGACATTGTTGCATCGCGACTGTTAGTATTATAACTTCTGCTGCTAGAAATAGTCTTTGTGTGGATGTCGAGGATTTTGAGGCACAAGATTTTAATGTAAATGCAACTGATCACATTTGTAACATATTTTAGCATATAAATTACTTTTTAAAATAACTTTGATTGTTGTTAAAAACGTTTGTATTCGACCAAAAAACGAATGAAAAATAAAATTATTGGAAAAAAACGAAAAGGCTTGTGCTTGTCACCTTGTAACTTGTAAGGGATTTCATTTAAGTTAAGGAAATAAATAACCATAAAAATAAAATCAAGTTGTTAGAATGTTAATCCAACCACAATTTGATCAAACAAAATTATGTGAAAGCATTATTTCAAACCTTCAAGTTTACTTTAGGCCCTAAAGTAAAAACTGAAGGTTTGGGTAACTTGAAATTCCCGCCAATCATTACTGGATCAATATTTCCTATAAAAAAAAACAAAACAACAACAAAAAAACACACTTTGATCTTTCGATTGCTTTTCGGAACGATTCAAATACTGTTTGATCATTTCTTGGCCTTTTGCCTGGGATCAATCGTGTATTGTCTTTAAGCAAGGCACAATAAATGAAGCGAGCTTGTTCGAAAAGGGCTGATTTGATGACACACCTTTCCTTTTTCTATCTTCCCTCATACACGGCCCACGCATTTCTGTGGGGTGGAACAAATGAATGCAATCGTTAACACAAACAGTATCTGTTTTTTTTTTTATCTCTTTTTTTTCTGTCGTTGATGGTAAAAAAATCGTATGGAAAAAGCTGGGAAAAGATTAAGAAGTTGTCATTGCGTAAATGACTGTAACCACGCGGCATCTTAAATTCAACCAGGAAAGGCAGCTTATCAAACTTAACCCTTCTTTCCAGATAGAAACCTTGAACTTCAGACATGAATTCCTTCATTAAGAACCTCACAAACAAGTTCAACGTAAATCAGTAGAACAACAACAACAACAACAAAAAAAAAAACTATTTGGAAATTAGTAAAAAGAAAAACTTTTTGTTCAATACTTCAGTCTTCATAGACAAAAGGAAAAAAAACCACTTATCTGACTTTCTGTATTAAAGAAATATAAATAAACATTTTTTTTTATTAATAAGTAATACAAAATAAATAAAAGTAATGATTAATAAAAACTATAAAGAAAGATTATCATAGCCTATGTTTGATATTGGGGGAGAAATGTATTTGTAGTTATAGGGTGCTAGTTAATGTTTATTAGTTCAGCCTTGTGTCATACATAACCAAACTCCTTACAGCTTAGGCTTTATTTGTTTTCATCAGGTTATCAGCAGGTTGAAGACTGGAATGTGTGGATTCGTGGAAGAATAAAAATATACATTTTCAGATTAAAATAGAAATTTATTGATAGAAAAGGATAACATGAATTGTAGAAGTTAATGTTCAATGAGAAAGTTAAGGGTATCAAGCATTCATAGTAGTATGCATGCATGAGTGTTTGTTCGGTAAGAGTGTCTTTGAAGTATTTGCTCAATCTTAAACTGTCTGTTTGTTATCAAGTATAAGATAAGACATATGGGAATGTTGAGAATGGAGAAGAAGAAGTAAAAAGAATCAGTACACGAGAAAGAAGGAGAAAGAGAATGAATGTGCAACGTGACCATATGTCCAGGTCGACTTGAAGTTTCTCCCGTTACATTTTAGTGTGTTGTCTTGCTGCTTCCATCTGACTGACACTGACTGAAGCCTTTACAGTCATTTAGTTTTTCGCACTGGATCGTTAAGTCATTTTAGTCTTGCAAATCGCTTCCATTGGTCAGAAAATCAATTTAACATCTACTTGCGAAATCCGACTTCGACTTTTTCTTTAAGCACGTGGTCAATCCTTTTTCTATTTAGCAAAACGAAGGTTTCACACATCATCGTGAAGTTTTGTACAAGCGAAGAAGAAGGTTGCTTTTAATTCTTAATTTCCTATCCACCACATATTTAAAAGAAAGCCAAAAGTTTATAAAAAATTGAATTTGATGTGTTTCATTTATCTGTAAAAGTTATTAATTTTAGAATTGGCTCTAAATGACAAGCTGAATTGTTTCAAAATTAATTTTTCACATTTTAATAATATATACTCTATGTATTTTTGCTGCAGCTCCCTCCCATGTAAACTTAAAAACTGAGACCCAACTGAGCCACTTCCAATGAAGTTGGGTCAGTGGTTAATTCGGAAGATAATAAGGTTTACAACCAGATGGTAATATAATTTTAGACTACAAGTTAACGAAAATCTCTAAGAAAATGTAAGAAGACAAGAAATGAAATTTTGTCCTGAAGGTAGGAAAATAATGTTTTGGCTGTTATGAAACTTGTGAATAAGATGTTGTTCCAAAGAAGAAAAAATTGCTAAAAGTCCTAGTGACGCTAATGAATTTACCAAAGTCTCCTTTTGTCTTTTTATTAGGTGGATGCAACTTTTGTAAAGATTATTCTCAACCTTATTTACAGTTTTTATAGTGTCTTCTCAAAGTTTTTTCCATTATCTGAAAATTTTACAGCAAATCTTTTTAAGAGCTTTTATAAAATGTTGATCTGTTATCTTGCCTTGTTACTAAAAAGGCAGACAAAAGGAATTTTTTTTTTTTTGTGCAAGTTTTTTTTGCAAAAATTGTATTTCATTATATTGTTTTAATAGCTTGCAATAAATGTTTGTTCATTTCAAATTTCACTTAGTACTTTTGAGTCTTGTTTATTTTTGTATCTACTTTTTTTTAATATTCAGGTTATGAGAGGTGACATTCTTTTTTCTCCAACTCTCACTGGGAAAAAAATCCTTTTAAAAGCTGATTCTCCATCTGTCATAAACTGTGAGTGACTTTGTATAAACAATAGTGTTGTGTGTGAATGATTTATATGTGCAGCTTGTACTATTATTTGCAAACAAATTTGACTGAGATTGAAATAAGACATTGGAATAATATGTTCTTCTCCTAATAAGTATGGGCCACATTTAACTTGGGCTGAGAAACAAAAAAAAGCTTAATTTTTTTAAAACCCTAAAAGAATTATATAATTATAATATTTTACAGAACTTTTTAGAATTAGTGATAGATGGAACTGTTTTTAAAAGATTTTTTCTTTTAAATTTTGTAGAAATGCCTCTAGGGCAGTTACTGAATAAAATATGCATGCAAACATTCAAATGTATATATAGGCACACACAATATGAATGCAACTGAAATGGGCATTTCATGATGTCTAATCTCCTTTTCTGCCTGACAACAACCTCTAGGTGACAGGAAAAAAATTATTAAGCTGAAATGTGCAACTCTTCAAAGTCATTTTTCTTGTTCTTTCAATATTTTAACTGAATACATTTTGGGTTAGTGCTGTT
This sequence comes from Ascarosepion bandense, assembly GCA_037127315.1. NCBI lineage: Eukaryota > Metazoa > Mollusca > Cephalopoda > Sepiida > Sepiidae > Ascarosepion > Ascarosepion bandense. The sequence continues at coordinate 5,892,218 of JBBBDQ010001308.1, forward strand.
CAGTCTTCACTTTTCCACCTAATAAATTTTATGGCCTACTAAATTACCTTCCTTAGTCTCACCAGCTGAGATGTTCACAGCTCAGACTCACCATACAAACTCAGATATCCAATGATATAGGGTAGGTTTTCAGCACGCAAAGCAATTAAAATTTCTATGACTCCTTCTGAGCCATGAGCTGTTATAAATTCTTTCTCTGAGCCTATCCATGATAGATCACTGATGCCATGTTCATGATGGCAAACCATCCCCATTCCCTTTGTGCTCTTTCAATAAGGAACAAGTTCCATCCAGACAGCTTATTTCCCCAAAACTGTTACTTTTCTGTTCCTACCCTAAAAGACAGCTGTGTAACAAGATCTCTACTAAAAGACTGCTATGAAAGGATATCTCCACTAAAAGACTGCTATGAAAGGATATCTCCACTAAAAGACTGCTATGAAAGGATATCTCCACTAAAACTGACTTACACTTTTACGTACCAAAACTGTGTTTTAAAAATATAAATCAACTGCAGTTTTAAATTTTACAGCCGTAATTCTACATTTATCTAGTGCATTAATTGTAACCAATGCTCTATGCTATCAAACTTGTTGAAATCAAATGAGTTGTTGATGAATATCTTCATGTTGTCACTTAAAAGAAGTAAGCGACTTTAATGTTGTTAATGCTTGTTTAAGTTTTTCAGGATCCAGAAACTGCAATGGTGCATTTTTATCAAGTTGGGAAAATGTTTTACTAAGTTATCAAATTTTGCTTGCTGATTGGAGCAGATCTACTGTACTACCCAGGAAAGAGAGCCATTGTGATTTTAAAGACCACTCAATTTCAGGCAATGGGTGATTTTCAACAACAAAGATGCCATGTCGCGCATGGATAGGTGTCCCTGCAAGTGCTTTTGGTGGGCAACCCTGAGGCCACATTATGCTGCAGTCTGCACCAGTTTTCTTCCTACACATGTTGCATTTGACAATGAACTGATACTACTACTCCAGGCCTCTCCTTACTGAAAAAAAATCACTAATTATGACATCACACAAAGTAAGAAATAAAACTAAACCAGCTAAACATAAATCACCTAAACCAATTAACATCTCTTTCTTGAACATATGGGGTATCCATACCAACTTTTGAAGTGTTGAATACTTCATCAGAGTAAACTCACCTGACATTTTAGCTCCCTGTGTAACTAACCTTAACCCCCCACTCTATTTCTTCCTCTGATTTCTATATTCCTGGTTATCTTTCCCTCTTTAGGAAGGACTCCAATATCCATATGCATGGATTGGCATTTATGTCAGTGAACATCTCCCTCTAGGTGGGGTGTTTTCTCTTGAATCTTCTGATCATTCCTACATGTGTCTCTGTCTCTCGCTACTAACTTTGGTTAGCTATCTTTTCTTTCTCTACTACTCCCCTTCATCTGACTGTTCCATACTTGACAGCATCTCTAAAAATAAAGATAAGGCCATTTCCTCTCATCTATTTGCCCATATATTTGTGTTTGGAAACTTCAATGCACACCATACCAAGTAGCTGGAAAACTGTCACTGATCTTGCTGGTGTCCATACTATGAACTTTTCAATCCCTCAATCCCTTACACAAGTAGTTGATTTCCCCACACTTTTCTCTAATAACACTAATGGAACTGACTCACTGCTAGATCTCTGTTTTACTTCTATCCCTGACTCTTGCCACGTTATGCAGCTTTACCCTGTTTGGAAACTCTGATCATGCTGTGGTTTCTGTTAATGTCTCCTTTCACATCTCCTCCTCCCAGGAACACCAGACCAGCAGAATATCTTACTGTTACCAAAGAGCAGACTGGGAGTTGTTCTGTGATTTCCTGTGTGACATCCCTTGGAACAAAGTCTTCCCATTGAAGACTGTGCATCTGAGGTCTCTTCATGGGTTAAAGCAGGTATTAATGATTTCATCTCAGCCAGGAAGTTATGACTTAAACCCCATTTGTCCCCTTGGTTCTTCCCTGTTTGCTCAGCTGCTATTGCCCACAGGAATCACTTCTTCTATCTTTATCAGAGAAATGCATTTGACAATAATAGGCGCCTTTTTGCTTCTGCTTGTAATCAGTGCAAGAGGATTCTAAATGATGCTAAGCTGTTGTTTGCTGAAAGAATGAAACAGCACATAGCATCATGCAATTTCAACTCCAAAGACTACTGGCAGCTCTGAAAAAATGTGTTAAATAACAGCAAGTCCTTAATCCCCACTTTAATCAATGAATTTTAAGTCTTCACATCTTAACAGACAAGGCTGAATGCTTTACTTGTAGATTCTCCACCAACTTGACATTTGACTCCTCTGGGGTATTCACACTTGACTTCCCACCTAGAACTGAGGCTCAACTAAGTGATATTCACATTACTCCCTCAAGGGTTTCTAACATAATTTCAAAGCTTGACCCCATAAAGCGAGCGGAGGTGACAGAATCCCAGTCATTGTCCTGAAGAAATGTGCCCCTGATCTTTCCTCTGTCCTCTCCAAACTCTACAACTACTGCATCTCTGTTTCTTACTTCCCTGCCTGCTTAAAATCCTCCTCTGTGTTTCCTGTATTTAAGAATGCTGGAGAACCCTCAGACCCCACTAATTATTTCCCTATCAGCCTCCTACTGATATTTGGTAAGGTGCTTGAAGCTATTATTAATGCTGAATGGGTTCAACATCTCACAGCCCATGGCCTCTTCTCTGATAAACAGTATGGTTTCCGCTTCACCAGGTCTACTGCTGATATATTAATGATCATCACAGAGTATATATACCAGGCTCTTGATAAGAATGGTGACACTCAAGCTGCTGCACTAGATAACTCCAAAGCATTTGACAGAGTCTGGCATGCTGGCTTTCTATGCAAGCTACATGGCTATGGTATAACTGGATGTTTGACCTAATCCAGTTCTTCCTTTCAAATTGCATAATGAATGTCACATTGAATGACATGTTTGCAGATACTATCATATGAACATGGGTGTCCCTCAAAGCTCTATTATAGGTTCTATGCTTTTTCTGTTCCTCATCAACAATCTCCCTGATGTAATCAGATCCCTAATAGGCATTTATGCTGATGACTAAACCATTTACTCCCACCTTGATAAGAAATCTGCCGAGGCTGACAAAGTAAACTGCTGGTGATCTTGTAATGGACCTCCAATCTGTGGTGGATTTGGGTAAGAAATGGCTTGTAAATTTTAATGCTTCCAAAACGAAGGTGCTATTCTTTAACCACCATAGATAACTGCTCCTACCCACCATCAGAATGGATCATACTAGTCTCCCTGAAAGCAAAATACTGAACCTCCTTAGCCTAAATCTATCAGCTGACCTTAAGTGGAATGACTACATTAAATCCATAGCTAAATCTGCTACTAGGAAGGTTGGTTCCATGTGTAGGGCCAGGAAGTTTTTCTCATCTCAATCCATCTTGCACATATATAAATCTACCATCCACCTGTGCATTGAATACTGCTGTCACATCTAGCCGGGTGCCTCTGCTATTCAGCTCAGGCTTCTTGACAAAATCCAATGAAAAATCTGCAATGTAATTGATTCCGACCTGGTAGCTCAACTCTAGTCACTTTCTCACTGATGTAATGTGGCTTCCCTCTGTCTCTTCTACAAATACTTTCATGGCTTCTGCTTCAATGAGCTTAGCTCCCTACTGACTCCTCTGAATGAATTTAGTTGAACTACTAGATTAGTGGCTAAGTCCCACCCTTTTACAGTGAAACCAATCAAATGTAACCCCAACTTCTACTCCAGCAGCTTCTTTGCTTGCACTTCTTCATGCATTATTCGGCATAATTTTTAACAAGATTTCTTGAATATTCAGGCCAGTATATATATATATATATATATATATATATATATACTGTTTAATTATAGAAAACCAGAGTACCTACTCAAATATGAGTATCCATTAAAAATAATGTTTAAACAAATAAATTTAAATTAATAATTTGTATGTAAATAATGTAAATGCCTCATCCCAGAAATTCAGACAAAAATGATTTTTCATATTTGTTAAAATATGAAAAATCATTTTGTGTTCATAAAGGTTTTTATCTTTAAAACTTTTTGTGAAAAATCTATTTCTTTAGACTAATTTTTTATGAAATTATTTTTTAAATTTCTAAGCTTTTCTTGGCCTGTTGTTCATTTGGTGTGACAAAAATATCAATGTTGTTAGCAGTTTAACGTCTTCAGCAACAAAACATCTTTTTTGTGGAGTCAGGGTGAGAACGTCAAAGGTAAAATAGAAAAATGTTAATTAGAGTTGTTTGGTACAAAATATGTGTGAATGAACATCTTTCTTAAAAGTCAAGAAGCTAAATGTAACACAGAATAAAAGTATTCAGTGTTCCACAAAATTCAATTTTCTAAAATCCTTAGTTCCAAGTTTTAAAACTAAATAAATTATTAAATTTCAGCACTTGTTCATTATGTTGTTTTGAGGAAGCAGAAAGTGAGGGGGATGCTGTGCAAAATTCTTTCAATATATTCGCTGTAAATGTATAAAATATTTGAAAATGAGTAGCAGATGATTCTCAAAATTGTCTCAAAATTTCAGAATATTTTAAAATCTATTTTGGAGATTATTGACAGCAAATGTAATTATGAAAATAAAATAATTTAATTAAGGAATCTCCAAAGATGTTTGGAACAAATTGCAATTTTTTTAATAGTTATTAAAATCTTTTTCTTTTTTTTTAAAAAACTAAGCATTTTGAATTACTTTCATGCTCTGAAATGAGAGACAAAATCCAAAACTTGATTGTTGTCTTGAGTAAGAGAGACAGATGACAAATTATGGAATATTGGAAAAATACAAAAGAAGTTCCATTTCAAAAAGTCAACAATTTATCTGAAGTTGAATGTATAAAAATCTCAGATGAATTGCAAACAAAATGACAACTCTACAATTTTCTTAAAGACAATGTTTAACCTCATCCCAGCCAATTATTTTATGAAAAAAAGACAACTTTTAAAAATTTCTTTTTAATACAGCAACTAAGAAACTGAGGCATCTTGAAGTATCCGAGTGATGGCTAAAACCTCTACCAGAGGTATTAGTTGACAATTGGACTTGTATTACAATTGGACTTGTATTAGTTGACAATTGGACTTGTTTCAAACTAAGAAGGGCATAAAAAGTATAAAAAATGATGTATAACCATGTCTGTAGCTGGTTTTTGAATGTTAAATTTTGAACATGATTATTCATCTCTGTTTGAAAAAGACACTTTTGGCAAAAACATATATATATATGTATATATATGCCGGAGAAAGGGCTAAAAACACCCGTTCTTTATTATTTTGTTAAAGTCAAGTATATCTTGATATTTACAAAGACTGACACAAATGTGGGGTACATTATGAGGATCATATATATATATTCCACAGATAGGAAGTGTTAGAAAAGAAATTGCTTGAGTAGAAGTGGCGGTTACATTTGACTAGTTTGATGGTAATAGGGTGGGACCTAGTTGCCAATCTAGTAGCTCAAATAAATTCATGTAGAAGGGGCACCAGAAAGATAAACTTGTCAGAGCAGAAGCCATGAAAATATTTGTAGAAAAGACAGAGGGATGTTTTGTTCCCAGAAATGAATTTATTTCTTCAGATTAATGGTTCCCTCATGGTATTTGTCTTGGAAAACCCTTTTATAACTTGGAACCATCATGGCAGAGTTTCCATTGTTTTCTGAAAATAGTATGCAAACAAAACTTGGCAGAACCTTATCTGGTTACTTAATGCCAATATCTATTCACGACAGAAATCATAAAAAAGAAATAATTATTTGAATGAAGAAAGAAACAGCAAATCCAATGCAATTTAGGACTGAATAAGATTATTAGATCAATTAAAGCAAGTAATCATTACTGAATGCATCTTAGAATAGCCAATCACACTATAATGCATATTGTTTGAAACAGTTTCTGACATGAGAATTGCAACTGAAGAAATTATAGTCAAATCAATATGAGTGGTTTATTACTGGTTTTGATCTTCTGCTATCATACAGGACAAAAATCAAAATCAACCAATTGTTATCTGAACACAGATGTCAGGGTTTTTTCCCACCATGAGAAAAAGAGAGAATTTTGAATCAAGTAGATTTTTATAGAGCTGTTTTTCGAAATAAGAGTGATTACCATACCATACCATGATAGATAATGAGAGTGTCTTTTGAACCAATTCAAGTATAGAATTTGGACTTGATGTTAACACATTTTTTAAAATCTTATTGGAAACAAAGAAAAGAGTACTGAACTGCTATGTAATATCAGTTCTTCGATATGGCAATGAATACTAGACAATCTCCTCACAGATGACGAAGAAACTTGAAGCAATAGAAATATGGTTCTATTTAAGGATGCTAAGCATACTATGAACTGAGCATGTGAGCTATGAGGAAGTTTTACAGAAAATAGAAACAATAAGGGCACTTATACAGAAAGAAATCAGAAAGAGATACTAGAAATTTTTAGGGCGTGTAATGAGGAAAGAGGGCTTTGTAAATTTGATATTCACAGGCCATACTTAAGGAAAGAGGGACAGAGGAAAACAATGCACAATCTACCTATTGAGCTTTAGTAAATGGATAGCAGAACAAGATTTAAGAGAGATGACAAAAAGGCAAAATTTATTAAAAGTTAGAAAAAACAGGAAATTGTGGAGAGCCATGATTCTCAATATTCTGAAGAGAAACAGCATAAAGAAGTAGAATAAAGTTCACTCAATGTCTTTACATACTCTTGGGATTCAATAAAGATTTTTGTACAAAATTTAAATGATCATATATGTAGAGAAAACATGCTATGAGCTATACCTCAGTGAAGTGCCATACATGATACATGCTTGGGCGATCATGTCTTGAAGGTGACATGACTGACTAAACAGAAAATTTTCTCACAGTGGGTTGTCATTACTTTTTGCAGCAGACTGGTTGCCAACCAAGGTTATAGAACCCAATCTGTTCTGTTATTTGACTCATAGTTGGAGGAAAAAATTATGGATTAACACCTTGCCAAGGGCATTTGTGTGTTAGTGAATGCAACAAATTAACCTGGAATTCAAACTCTACTCTCCAGTTGCTCATTCTGAGCTGATATCCAGTGCATCAAAACACATATCCATATAATTAAAAAGACAAAAATAGCAAAGAGAACCTGTTTAATCTCATGTGACAAGGGGAGGCTTTACTGAAAATGAAAACAAAAAGGACACTTACACTTAACATCAAAAAGAGAGAGTTGGAATTTCTAGGGCACATAATGAGGAAAGAGGGCTTTGAAAATTTGATACTGAGAATATCATGGACCAAACATGTGAGCAACAACAAAGTTTTATTGAAAATGGAAACAAAAAGGACACTTACACTTAACATCAAGAAGAGAGAGTTGGAATTTCTAGAGCACATAATGAGTAAAGAGGGCTACAAATATTTGACTCACAGGGCAGATTGAAGGTAAAAAAAACAAAGGCAAACAATGCATAACCAAATGAGTGAACTTGAGTAAATGGATAGCAGAACAAGGTTTAGGAGAGAAAGCAAACAAAATTCATTAAGAGTTACAAAAGTTGTGGAGAACCATGGTTGCTATTGTCCGGAAGGAACAGAGCACACAAAGAATAAGACAAATTGCCAGGAAATCTTAAACCTTTCATATTACTTAATATAGATCAGTTTAGTTCATTCCCAGTAACATGAGCCACATACTGAGCAACCCATTTGACAAAGATGATGCTGTATTTATAGAAAGGAATGTTCTTCAATTCCCCCAATCTGTTGAGAAAAGAAAATGACACTGTGCTAAAATATACTTGACTTAAATATCTAGCTGACAGGTTAATGTATATTATATATTATTGCTTCCTTTAATTTTCTCCTTTGTTCATGATGTTCCATATCTATTTTGTGAACTCTATCCCAATTATAAACTAAGCCCTTTTCTCACTTCAGATATCATCCATCATATCAGATATTTCTACTTTGCTTTGGCATATCACTTTTTATATTTCTCAAGTTGGACTTTAATGGCAAATCTGGTTTATTTTCTTTCTTGTTACATTTGTGTGGAGCTGGTTTGCTTGCACCAAAATAACATTAGTCAAATATTTGGGTATGATTAAAAAGCAAATGAGAAGTGTTTGTTATATGCTCCAAACAAACAGGATTTACCAAAAAGAGAAGAGAAATATTTTTTAAAAAGTTCAACTGAAACAATTTTCGTTCTATTTTGTCAGAGATCCTGAAATGGACTCAGAGGACGAAATTGTTCCCTAAATTGTTCTGCAATGAAAAAAAAACAAAACATAGCAAAAAGACAAATTTTACTAAAAACTAAAAAGGACAGGAGGTTGTGGAGAGACATGATCACTTAAGTCCTGAAAGGGGCATGATACATAGAAAAGAAGAATGAAAAAAGCAAAAATTAAAGAAATTGTTAAGCATGTTTCTTTTTCTTTATAGGATCTGTGACAGAGTTTCATATTACTCTAAGTTACCTTGTGAAGAATTTTCAACCCTGTAAGTGCCACTGGTTAAATTTACATATCTGTCTTTTATGAATGGATATCATTCACAGGAGGGGATTCAAAATTTCATCAATAGAAAACTGACCACAAAATTTAGGAAGAGTTGAATGACATTTTTGTTGTTGTACTTTTAACTACATAAAAATAGTAGAAATAGGGATCTCTCAGATTGGTTAAAAATTCTGTCTGACTGAAAACAAAAATTATATAATAATTGCACTTGGCTTTTTCTTCATTAGTTACACCCTGCTAAATAATGGACTTATTCCATTTTGAAAGAGTGCAAAAAACACAAGTTGGTTTCAGTGAGAAAATGAAAGAAAAAAAAGAAGGGAAGGTAGAAGTGAACAGAGAAAATGAAATAAATCTAAGAACTGATACTACACTTTAATCTTAGCCAAAATGCTGAGAAAAACAGTGACAGTGATAAAAGTTTCATTTTTCGGACATACAGGATCAAACAATGAAAACCAAGTAACACAAATGCCAAAAAAAATCCAGTTAACATGAATTATATAATATCATTTACTGAATTATTTTAAAATTATTATGAAGAGAAATAATTGTAAGACTGGGATTTCACTAGTTAGGGATAATTCTTATTAGAGTTCATAGAATTCAAAGCAATCTTTTTCTGTAACTTCAGCAAAGAAGTACAAATGTACATCTACGTTAAAGAATGTATATCAACTTCTTCAGACTTGTACTCAGTCATTGTGCTGAGTTAAAAATGACAGCTGATAAAAAGTATTTTTTAAAATGATGTTAACAGTTAAGTGTGCATTAAGATGAAAATACTAATAACACCAAAAGAAATAACGACTATAATCAAACTAATTACTGTAATTACATTTTTGCTACTCCAAATATTATGATTACTGTTAATGAAAGTTGTAGTCAATTATGCTAAAAAGCTAAAAACAAGTTATTATGACCCAAGATAAAGCAGCAGCTACAGAGATATCACAAAATAGGAAAACAGTTTATGGTGTTTCTCTCAAGTGGTAAGAATAACAGCGATTATTGTCAGGTTGTCAGATTTTGTGAGATTCGATTACACAGAAAATCTGAGCTTACACACACCTATATCTTTTCATGAGCCAATAAAAAAAGCATATACATTTATATATTCACCAGTGGAAAAGCTCTTTTCATAAGACAATTTGTGCACTAAATTTTACCATTTTACCAATTTTGCTGACATCTGCAAAAATAAAAACAACCTCTTATTTTTTGGCCAATCAAGAGCAAGGAAAAAAGTCTTATAAGTTGATCCGATCCTATTTTTCACAGTTGTGTAAATAGGTGTGATTTTGCCTTAATTTTTAGAGAGCCACAGGTCATCTACCAGACACCAAGTCCAGGCAACCTGTATTTTCTTATTCTCTCACCTTCTCCTTTGCAATGAATTCATTGATTCTCCTTCTTCTTCATGTATGGTCAACAAAGAAAGAACATCACAGAGAGCTACTAATCATCTTAGTCCTGATGATCTACATTTTCGCACTCTCTCATTCTCTCTTTCACACCATACTAATTGATTTGCCCCTTTCCAAATTACTTATTGGCAACAAAAAAGAAAGAGGATAAAAGACATCATTTCTGTTTGCCTTCTGTGATTATACATTCATCAGTGACATCAGATTTGTCTTTTCTTCACAAATCCATTTTGTCTGACTTTAAGAAAACTGAACTCTTAAATATATATTTAAAAGAAAAACTTCATGCAGAACTTTCAAGCATAAATATTATTTCAAAACAAGAAAATCAATATCAGTTCTTCTTGCTAAATAAATTTACACTTATTAATAACAATGAGATTATTTTATCTTTTGTTCAACATCCTGATTCCTTTAAATGTGGAGGGATGAGTTACATTTGACACAGGGCCATTTTGCAAGCATAGTTGATGCTCCCTTTAAGATAGAGATAACAGACAGGGAGTTTGTCAATATTGGAATTCTTAGAAAGAATGTCAATCAATCAGTAACTTTAATTTCTGAAGAAAGAAAATAAATAAAAAAAAGTGTGAAATTATTTGTCGTGTAGAAATACAAAATAAAATAGTTTTGTTTTGGTAAGGAATGGGCATTTTAATTTTTTATTCACTAATACTGGAGGCACAATGGAATAATGGATAACAGCTCAGATTGATAAATTGGAGAGCTGAGTTCAAATTCCAGTTGATTTTGTGACATTCACTTAAGTGCAAACATCCTTCTCCTCCAGTTATGGATAAATAGCAGTAAAATCAGGTCCTATAGCCTTGGTCTTAATCAAAACTCTAACTATTGGTTAAATATCCTCATCAACATACAATTGGCCAAGCATGATGTTTATGGCAACACCCTAAAAACATGGTCAATCAAGGAGTAATGTTTCAAGGAGATGTAAAGGCAAAAATGTCTCACAAGCAACAAAAAAGACATATGCTGTGTATGCAGGTAATGGTGCTTTAGCTGACAGAATTGTATGGATGTGGTTCACTAAGTTTAGAGTTAGGGATTATAACTTTATTGATGATGAAGGCTCAAGCAGACCTCCACATCCAATACAGATGACTACCAAATCAAGACATTTATTGGGAATAACCCACATTACAGAATGCTGGAATTGGAACAAACACTAAATTTATCAAAACCCACTATCCAAGAGCACTTAGTGAAGCTTGTGTACTCAAATCACTATGATGTTTAGGTACCACATGATCTGAATAAAAAGTCTCTTTTGGATCACATTTCTGTTTGCAATTTGCTGTATAAACATAATAAAAATGAACCATTTTTTCAGTAAATTGTGATGTGTAATAAGAGTTAGAACATTTGCAACAATGTTCAACAAAAAAGATCCTGGGTAAGTGGCATAAGCTAACATTAGCCACCTAAAAAGCACGTCTTTAGGCTAAGAAAGTCATGCTGTGCATCTGGTGGGATTGGAAAAGAAACCTGTACTATGGACTTCTGCCAAGTCACCAGTACTACTTGCAACTAGACAAAATTAAAGGCAGCAATTCAAGAAAAATGCTCAGAATTAGTCTGACCATATATGGCAATTAGACAAACTCTTCTCAATTATATAGTGTTAAGTTGTAATGAAGTTTGGTGCCAAAACTGGTGCTTTTTTTCAGTATTTTACTGGTAGTAAAGTGTTTTTGGAAAGATTTTTTGTCATAAAGTGTTCAATATCAAGAGAATGTGAGAGTGTTTTAATAGAATTAATGTGGAAAACTTTGTCACATATCTGAGCAGTGTTATTTCAGTCATGCTGAAGTTTCATGAAAGTATTATTGTAATCTCTTTTCTTCAGGGTTATTTGCTTTTTTTGCATTTTTTCCTGAAAATATTTCCCAATCCACATTATACATATATGCAGAGAGAGAGAGAGAATGTGACAGATCCATATTTTATATATATCAAGACATTATATCTGTTTCACTCATTGTGTTGCTATTTACTTTATCTACTTCAGCCACTTGCATCATCAGTTGAACAAAATTAAAAGTTTTAATATGCATCCTTTCCCACTACACCTATTTCTTTTATTTACTTATTTATTTTAATCATTTCACTCAAAGGAAGACAATAAAGACACTAAAATACAATGGGGTTACTGGGAGTGAAAGAGTCTGGGAAAAAGCATTATTGAGAAGAGAGGACAATAAAACTAACCAACGCCTATATCTATTGGGCCATGTATGATTGTGAATATAGGCATTAGTTAGTTCCAGTGAGTTGTGAGTTCAATTCCAGTCTTAACTTAGACAGTTAAGTTAAAGGGAGATAACTATATGGCTACCAGTAGTGGCATTGCACACAGAATGAGCTTCAGCTTCACTAAACGCCCATTGATGGTGGAGTTTGATAAATTTAGTGTTTGTTCCAATTCCAGCATTCTGTAACGTAGGTTATTTTCAATCAATGTCTTGATTTGGTAGTCATCTGTAGTGGAGGTGGGGATCTGCTTGAGCCTTCATTATCAATAAGGCTAGAATCCGTAACTCTAAACTTAGTGAACCACATCCATTCAGTTCTGTCAGCTAAGGCACCTTCACCTTCATACACAGCATATATCTTTTTTGTTGCTTGTGGGACACTTTTGCCTTTACGATATTAAAAAAAACATCAAGTGTCTAAAATCTACCTTATAATATTAAACAATTTTAAACTTTATTTTTCAAGTGATACTTTGAAGTGTGCTTTAATCGGAAATGTAAACATTACATCTCTCAATAAATTTGACATGTTCTTACATGTTGGATCATGAACAAGTAAACTTTGACATGAACTTTCTGGACAGCCCAATATAGTTTGAGTGAACGGAGAGTAGCCTTAAGATAAGATTTTATAGCCATTAATCATCATTTAAGCTAGAAAGTTACAAGCATTATATAAAACTAGTTAGTGATGTGTGGGAGTTAAGAGAAAAAAATGAAAAAGTTCATATGTTGGATTATTTTGAAAAAAGCTATGCCTTATATTATTGGGAATAATGTATGCTGATTGTGTTAGCAAGATAAGCTGGCAATTATGTTATATCCAGAGTAATTGCAGCTTGTGAACATACAAAAAAATATTAAATGGAACAATATGAATCCAGATGAGAGTACTAAAAATTATATATATATATACACACACACACACACATGTAAATAAATAAAATATAAATACATATATCTCATCTCTTCTCTCACATACTTTCTCTACTCCTGCTTTATCACTTTCCTCCCATTAAATTTACCACCAACATCAAAAGTGTATAAAATGAAGAGATAGAAGAACAATTGACTTTTTCACTTCCTGAAGAAGCCTTCATTGGTAGAATCTGCAGTAGTGGAAAATGTTAGTATCTGTAATATTTTATATCTTAACTAGCTCAACTCTTTGATATTTTGAATTGTGTATTGAGCACTTTTTAAATATAACCTTTTTCCAGACAGGGTAAACCTTGCCTCTTAACTTATATATATATATATATATATATATATATATATATATATGAAATGAATTGTTTGAACATTATTTTTTATCAATACTTGTATTTAAGTAGATATTCTGCTTTTATTTAAACAGTATTATATATTTATATCTACTGGCCTGATTATTTATGATAAATTGTTATTACGAAAACGTGTGCCATTCGGCAGGATTCAAACCTGCGACCCGTATCTACATAGGGGAAGCTACCATTTGATCTGGCAACATCTTAGACCGCTCGACCACGAATGGCCTCCAGTCTAAACAAGGTTTTAATCAAGCCTATATAACACAATTTTCGATTGATCGTAACAACCATATCTGCTCTGAAATGTATCGTAATGTCAACAAATGTAAACATGTTATGGAAATTAACGAATTTTAACGAAACTTGGTTATAAACAACCGACAATTTGAAATGAATTGTTTGAACATTATTTTTTATCGATACTCGTATTTAAGTAGATATTCTGTTTTTAATTAAACAGTATTATATATTTATATCTACTGGCCTGATTATTTATGATAAATTGTTATTACGAAAATGTGTGGCATTCGGCAGGATTCGAATCTGCGACCCCTATCTACAATCTATTGTGTTCTTTTTGTAATAACAATTTATTGTAAATAATCAGGCCAGTAGATATAAATATATAATACTGTTTAATTAAAAACAGAATATCTACTTAAATACAAGTATCGATAAAAAATAATGTTCAAACAATTCATTTCATATATATACCAACACCAAAATCAAATTGCACTCACCACGCCTCACCTGTGACAGCAAAAACATTATATATTTTCTCTTCTGTTCAATATGTCCCAATAGTGGATATATTGGCGAATCTGGTAATAGTTTTAGATTTCGTTTCAATAATCACAAACCTAGTATACGTCAGAACAATCTATATTCCCCAATAGCAGTCCACTTCAATCAACCGGGTCACACTTTAGAAAATTGTAAATGTTCACTAATAGACTCCAATTTTAATTCTACACACACATGCAGAAAGAAAGAAAAATACTGGATTTTAAAATTAAATACACACAAGCTAGAGTTAAATAGGGACTTAGGTGTTTTGAATCTTTACAAATATTTCAATAGCTAAACTTTTTTAGATACATTCAAAATAATTTTTATCTAAAACAAAATTTATAAGTATTATTAAAGATAGGTTTACGTTTACAAATATTTAAAAAAAAATCTGTCGCTTTCTGTGTCACTTGATGTAAACAAACTCTCTCCACAGACGCGTCACGTGATGTAAACAAACTCTCTCCACAGACGCTCTTGCGAAATACGTTTCTATATATATATATATATATATATACTTGCAGTTTCATGCACTATGCAATTATCAGGTGCATATTAAGAACTTATGAACTCATTTATTGATATCTATACCCATATATATATAAGCCTTAGATGTGGTCTCAAGCTTTGAATGGCAACCATCCTAGAAATTTTTTTTTTTTTTTTAATCGTATCACCCCGAGCAAGGCGGTAATGCCACTGATGTGCAGGGGGCTATGTAATAGTAAAAAGATTGAAAAAGAGAAAGCCGGAAACCACATCCTAAACAGGAAACAAGGGATGAGTCTCTTAACCTGTTCAATAGATGTGGGTGGAGTGTGAACCGGGCGATAGATAATTATGTCTAGATAAAAACACTTGGTATAATTGAGTTAGACATCATCAAAAGCATCTGGCCTTATAAATCATTACTGCCTTAAATCATTATACCAAAACCTTTGTCATGAATGATCCACCATGCTTTTTGTAAGATTAAACCTTATCCTGCTTTAACAAAAAATCACGTCTCTTTTTATTAAAAGTTTTTGTGATATTTAATGCAAAAAAAAAACTGATTTACTTAAAAAAGTTTATTAAATAGCCATTTCTCTTTAACATCTGATTCAAATTAGCCTTGAAAGTAGATCACTAGTTCATGATATAAATATCTTATAATTGTGCACAGAAAAATAAAGCCATGCTGGTTGGGTCTGAGGAAAGTTAACCAATTCATTATAAAGCTCTTCTTTTCTCATGTGACACTCACAGAGGCTGACCTGTCCTGATAGACAAGAATGGAAGGCATGAGTTACAGAAACTGAATGCAATCTAATTGGAAGAACACGAGGGACTTCATTTTCAAGAGAAATTTGAGAGTACGTAAGAGAAGACACAAAGAAATCTGACTCTTCTTGAAGTTTTCTTTTGTGATTAAATTAAGATAGAGAGGCTGGCAAATGTTTTGTCAATTCTGTTGCAACTATTTTTTTTATCTCACTGAAATGAGCTCCTTTGGCAATTGCCAATAATAGGTCACTGTCATGCTTACACTTTCTAATATTCTGTCAAAGTTGTCGATTGAAATAACATTCCAGTTAAATGCTTCTTCAGAAAACTAATGAGAATTGGTTTTTGTTGAATGGATGTGCAATAATGGCCATGTCACCTTTTAAGTGTCTGGGAAATGTGTTTTGTCCCTTGCAGCTGAAACATCTATCTTATAAAGAACGTATTTGAGTCAAGAAAGCGATTTTTGCATATCAGATAAAATAGATACCAATCAGTGATTGAACTAATTTCAACCTGGTACAAAACAAACAAAAAGTGTTTGTCTTAAAATAGTTGAATGTCAGGATTAGAAAGTAGCTTTATAAATAGATGTGATTGTAAATAGGTACAGTTCAACACCTAAAAAATTATAAATATAAAAATGCTGAACTGGGAAGGAGAGAAGTTGCACAATTTGAAGAACTTCATGATGAACAATTAGCAATATATGCAGAACATTAAAAGTGTAATTAAATGATTAAAATATTTTCAGGATATGCAGCTATTCAAGTCAACGTTGATGTTTGAATCAAAATAATTCAGAGAGAAGACTTATCACAAGTATAGGTGTGAATTCTGAATATAAGTGTATATAAGTTTTGAAAATATGATTTAATGTTTGAAAGAATCAGTGCATATACTAAGCTATGATGATATCCTTAGTAGGCCTAGCATATAAATAAGTACAATATGGTCAGTCAGTTAAGTGCTATAAGTAATATACCTGGGCAATGTGGTCAAAGAAGGATACTGGAGAGTTAAACATCTGAAAGGATCAGTGCATATGCTAGGCTATGAGGAGCATCTTAGTAGGCTGAGCATAGAAATAAATATAATATGGGAGACACTAATAAAATATAAAAGTATTAAGAGTTAAATGGCTGGTGGGAATAGGTTAATGTAGAATGAAATGAAAATACTGGACAAGGAAAAATACTTGAGAGTTTGACATCTGAATGAATCAGTGCATATGCTAAGCTAAGAGGAGCTCCTTAGTAGGCCTAGCATAAAAATAAATACAATATGGTCATCAGTTAAGTGCCATATGTGACATACTTGGATAATCATGTCTCTTTTGATTTATGATTGACACGGTAAGAGGGTCTTTTATAGTAGTATTCTGCAGTAGACTGGTTAGCAAAAAAAGCTATAGGACCCGGTCTTTCCTGCAATTCAACCCACAGTTAGGGTAGAAGAGGAAGATGAGATAGATTCATACTCTTCCGAAGGGTATTCATGCATAAATGAATATAACTAACTGAACTGGAATTCAAATCTTATTTTTCAATTTAAGCTGATATTCATTATGCCAAAATGCATATGCAATTCTTTTTTATGTACTGTGTCACTTCAAAAAATAGGCTATCATGGCCATCCACATCTTCCCGCTCCTTGTAGTTCTTTTGTTTTGTTTTGTCTTGTTATTTCTCCTAAACACTGTTCCTTCATCATGTTAAAGCCATCAAGTATGTCATATGCTGTTTTCACCAGTTCCTCTTTCCCTATATTTTCCAAGCCCTCCTTCCACATTATGTTTCAGAAATTTCAACTGTCTCTACCTGATGTTAAGTATAAGTTTCCTTTTTGTTTCCGGTCTCTCCAAAACCTTGCCATTGCTCACATGTTCATCCCATATCTTCAGCATCCTTCTGTTTCTATTGCTTCAAGTGTCTCCTTCATTTTTTAGGAGATTGTCCACATTCACTGCCATATTAAAGAACTGATATCACTGCAATACAGGAAGACATATCACATAACAGTCCAATTCTCTTTTTTTTGTTTCCAACAAAATTTTCCTGACTCTCAATAATCTACTGAGCTTTTGGAATATGTCTTTGGCTATACCAATATGCCTTCCGATATCAGTGTTGCACTTTTTGCTGTCTGTAAGAACACTTCCTAAAGATTTAAATTTCTTTATCTTCTTGATTTTAGTCTCCCTGACCTGTAATTTGGATTTTGGGACTCTCTTTTGCTGGTGACCATGTATTCAATCTTCTTGTAGTTTATGTTTAGTCCTTTCATCTTGCTTTTCTTTGCTACATTCTGTAGGAGGTTTTGAAGTTTTCTTTCCATGTCTGCTATCAACACTGTGTCAACTTTATATCTTATGTCACGATTGTACCCACTAATGATGAATCCTTGCAGAGTTTCTAGTTCTTTCTGAATTCCATTGCTGTAGAGGTTGAATAAATCTGGTTAGAAGATACATCCTTATCTTATACCCTTTTCTATTTTCCTAAATCTGCTGAACTCATTTACTGTCCATATGTAGGCAATTTGCTGCCAGTATAGATTCTTGATTATTCTAAACTTTCCTGAATATGTCATGGTTACTGAGCAGCTAAAGCACATCTTTGTGGCGTACTTTGTTGAACGCCTTTGCGTATTCTGTAAAACACTGGTACACATCTTTCTGAATTTGTACTGCTCTTTCTGATAATATTCTTAGCATAAATATCATGTTCCTTGTTCCATTGCCTCTGACAAACCCACTCTGTTCTTGACCTATCTCTGGCCTGATTCTGCTGTGTGCTCTATTCATCAGATTAGGATGATGAGTTTTGTTATGTGGCTCATTAAGCTGACTGTTTGGTGAAGTTCACAATGGTTTGCGGCTAGTTTCTTAGCCAGCAATAAGGAAATGTATCTGCTTGGATCTTCTCGTATATCACTACTGTTGAAGATTTCATTAATTATTTCTGTAATTTTGTCTATGCCAAAATTGTTTAAGGCTGTCGGTATTTGTATTACAATTCTGTCTGGTCTGGTAACTTTGTTTCTGCTCAATTTGGCCAGTACAGCTTCCACTTTAGTTTTAATATTTTCAGCTGTCAGCATTTCTGTCACCGGTTGTTATCTTTTGTCATAGAAGAGATCTCCAATATATTTAAACTATTACTGAAATATTTTTCTTTTTCTAATATGAGCATTCTGTTCTTGGATTTTATGCATTCTATTGATGAATCCTTTCTTTTGTCCTGTTAATTCACTTATTTTTCTATGTTTATCTCCTTTATTTGTGATACTCAATCTCTATATTTCTGCACATTTTTCATTGAGCCATTTTTCTTTTGCCTGTTTGCATTTCTTCAATATTCTATATGTAGTTTTCTGCATTCCATTCCAAGTCTTGGTATTGTTTTTTGTATCTTTGCATTATGTTGAAAATCTCATTTGTGATCCATTCATTTTTCCTTTTCTTAGTGTGTTGCCTTTCAAGTTCCCATTTTCATTTTGTCCTTCTTATCACACTGTCCCTATAGTTTTCCTTCAGGTTTGGGTTATTCAGGAATCTGTTGTATGACAAAATGGGTGGTGTGTTAGGCTTCTTCAGTTTCCATAGTTCAATTTCTAATTTACATATAACAGAGAGGTGGTATGGTAGTCATTAATAAAGAAAGTGGCAGCAAGGCTACAACAGTAGCAGCAGCCACAGAGGAGAGTGCAGACAAGTGTAACTAGCAGTAACAGAAGTTTTATCAGCAGGCAGGTTATTTTTAAGGCTCCAAATTCTCCTCTCATGACCTGGATTGATAAGCACCTGATAAAGGCCAAAGGTTGCAACAGGCAAAAGGTTGGGATACCAACAACAAGAATGAGGACAACAATGTAAATAAAAAAAATTTCAATTTGAAAATTTAGTTTGAAATGCTCGGGCTTTAGTAACTCAAAGCCTTTTTTCACCATTGATCTTAGAAAGCAGTTGTATACACCTAATAGTTTAGGTATTTCTGAATAGGTTTGGTGCCATGCATGGCATCCATATGAAAGTCACAATCTGACAAGGTTATTTAAGAACATGACTTGAGTTTTTAGGCTGATGCTTTGGTTTGATAGCAATTTGTAGTGTTGGACAAAACTACCTCTGGCACAAACTATTCAATGTCTAATTTCTTTTTCTCTTGTACTCAATTTTTTATCGCTGATGTTATATGCTTAGTATTTACTAATTCCACTTGGTCTTATATAAGATTATACTCTGCTAAATTGACTCAAAAAGAATTTCTGGTCTTTGACTAAAACTCAGTTAAAAACCAGAAATTAAAACTACAAAATAATTTTCACTTTGATTTTTGTTTGTTTTTTTTAAGCAAAGATTTTTTTTATTTACTGCGTTTAAGAATTCCTTCCCCAACAACAAAAAAAAATCATTTGTAGCATTTCATATAGAAATAGGCTTTTGTATAATTTTATTTAGTTAATCCCAAGTAAAAGATTAAAGTCTGCCATTGCCAATATTACAGATTATGGCTTCTATTTGTGTAATGAATCCTTATAAATCAGGATTTATAAGACTTTCATGCCAGAAACCTACAGTTAAAAATCCAATTAATTTTATGAACTTACTCTAAAAGGATATAGGATTTCACTACTTTTCCTTCTCAACTGAATTTAATAAATAAAGTAAAAGACCTCTAATTTTTATTATTGTCAGCATTTTTTTTTTTACCCAAAGTGCAATCCGAATACTACAAGCATTTTTACAAGATGTCTTTCTTCTACTTTCTTTACAATTACTGTATATATTCAGTCAGTCAGTTAAGGGCCATACATGATACACGCATGGGCAATTATGTCTCGAAAAAGACATGACTGACTGGGCAGAAGATTCTCCTACAGTAGGTTGTCATTACTTCCTGCAATAGACTGGTTGCCAACCAAAACTATAGAACCCAATCTGTCCTGCTATTTAAGCCATAGCTGGAAGGTGAATTGACAGATTCAAATCTTTCTCAAGGATATTTGTGCGTATTTGAATGCAACATATTCAAATGAAATTCGAACTCAGCTCTCCAATTTCTCATTCCGAGCTGATATCCGCTGCACCGCAACACACATCCGTATATATTATCCGTCCCTAAAGATACTAAAAAAATGGTCAATTCCTTCTGCTGCTTCAGTAAGTACCCAACTCTTCCTACTGTTCTCTATTTTTACAAGAGTTAGATCAGGCCAAAAATGAGTTTGTGCTGCCATATATGGGCATGAGCTGCCCAGTATTTACTTTTCAGTCATGATAGTGTCCAAAAGTGTCTCCATGTCCTTGTGGATGACAAATTACTTTCCATGCTACAACCCCTTTTTCACAGATGAAATGTGAAAAGTCTCTCTTTGCTCACTTGCCATTTTCATGGAAAGTGCTCAGAAGAACTACATTCTTTATGGCTAAGATCCACTACACTATCATAGGAGTGAAACACTTTTATTGCTCTCACATTCCCTTGTGGAGATGTAAGTTATATTCAAACAGATTTTCCCATGAACCACTACTTTGTGCAACAAGCTCCAAAGAGGATGCTTTCCTGATCACTACAAATTTAATCTGTTTAAATCTAGGATTAACTTTTATCTTTCCCACATATCTGTATAAACTGTCCATTTTATTCTATAACACACTATCTTGAGTGGCTGTCAGCCTCTTTACAAGGTGAACACCATTGAAAAAAAGAAATATCTAATTTGGATATCTAATTTTTATCTCTAAAAATATCTAGAAAATGTATTTCTGCTTCAACATCCATTTCTGATTAAATGGGGCATTGCTGATTAAAGACAGTGTTATTCTGTTGGACTGTTTCTCAACCGGTCTGTGTTTATTTGCATTTTAAAATCTTGTTCAAATGACCAAAATTTCCAACATAGTAATTAAAAAGAAACAATTCTTTGATCCAAGCACTTCCTATCATTGGCTATCAAAGTTTTGCCAGCAAAGTATTTGAAGCTTTGTTTTTTTCTTGATTTTCCAATATAAACACTTAACACTTTGTTTATAGCTGTTTGAGATTGCTGTAATGATTATTGCAGAAATCTGTAAAACAAATCTATCAGCAGGACACCATAATAAGACATATTTGAAGAGGGAATGTTTAATAAAATCTATTTTGTATAACACTTGGTGATTTTAAGATGACAAGAATACCATATAATGACTATGAAAATTTAAAGAATTTTTTTGCCATGATGCTCACTTTATAGAAGGCCCAAGAGCCACTTGAAATAGAAGGGGTTACAGAGTAAAAGTTAGAGTTTAAGCAAATATGTAGAGAAGATCATGAAAACAAAAAAGAAGACTTACATTTAGAATCAGAATTTAGAATTATTGGGATGCCTAATGAGGAAAGAGTGCTTAAAGAATTTGACACTCACATGATATACTGAAGGCAATAAGTACAGAGGGAATAACCTATCTAACAAGCTTGTGTAAATGAATGTCAAAAAAGGGAGCTGGAGTGATAGGGAAAAGACAAACTTTACTAAGAGTAAAGTGATATGAAAGAGACATAGCATATAAAAGAAGATATATTTAACATTCCACTGGCTTCTTATCCAGCTTTACTTTATATATATATATATATATATATATATATATATATAGTAGAGTGAATAATATTTATTTAGAATTTATGACATAAATATATTATCACTACAAACATAGCCATTTTGTTTCAACAATATCCTTGTCTTATCAAGTGATAAATTCCATTTCAAATTGAAAGGTTTTAAAAAGTTCAAGACTAGCCAAACCCCCTTAATCAGGGAGGTTGTGTTACATAGACAGATCGGAACAATCAAAACAATTTTCAATCTGAAGAATACAAGAACATATTCTAAAATGAATTTGTTAGGGGCCTTAACAATAATATTTGATTAAAATAGCTAGCAGTAGCCCATGTATTGAATATTGCTGCCATATCTGGTCGGGTGCCCCTGCTGCTCTCCTTGGGCTTCTTGACAAAATACAAAGGAGGATCTGTAACGTGGTTGATACTGACTTGGCAGACAGTTACAATCTCCAGGTGTTTAAATGTAGGGTCAATAGACACCTCCTATCACACTAACTCCCAATTATTCTCAGAACACTCTCATCTACCCAACCCTCATTCTCGGAATCCTTACCCACCTATAACCCACCCTCTGACATTTCCTATATTTAATCATCCTTTCTCCACTCTACGTAGCCCCCTGCGCAGTAGTGGCAGTGACATGCCTTGCTCGGGGTGAAACGCTTATAAAAAAAAAAAATATGTAACTGAAGGTACATATGTGAAAGTGCAGACATACATGTATATGGATACAAGTAAGTATAGGTGATTGTGCTAATATATGTCGGGTTATATGAAGAGATGTGTTCATGTGCCTGTGAGTGGGGTATAATAAGTTTATGGTCACCATCCAAGAATGATGACCCCTCACTGACCAGTCTAGAGATACCCAATTGAGATAAGGCTAAGGTCTCTGCTTTTATACAAGTTATTTTATCAGACGTTTCATCCTCTTATGTGTTTCATCAGGATGAGATGCCATACCAATCAATCAAATAATGGAGCAGCATCTATCTCATCTCCAAGACTTACATGGCCTCAGTTATAGGAAAAAAATCAGCAATAGTCAGAGGGCTGTTAGTGTAATGTATTACCTTGAATGCCAGAGGTGAATTGACAGTTACATCAAGCCATAGGTGAGATCAACAAAGGACAAGTGTGGTTGATAAATATATCTGGCTGTGGATGATGTCAACAAGTGCAACAACAAAAGAAAAAACACAAATGACAACCAGCTTGAAAGGTGATGGCAAGCAAGTATATGACTGACAGATACATTCAACCACAGATAACATTCAACCAAAGACAAGGATGTTTGACAGACATCTGGCAGTAGATAACATCAGCAAAGCAACAACCCGAAAAAGCAAAAATAGTTTTAAGACGATATGAACTCTAGAATTTTGGCTGAAGACAGAGAATTCCCACTTGCTTCTGACTTCCGATGGCCTCTTCATGTGCACGACTCTCTCTGGCTGCTCCACACATATGTCACCAAGGAAGAATAAAAATATAAGAATATATTTTTATGTATACATATTCCTAATTGTATGTCCAGATCCAGCGGCATAATATACTACATTGATGCAGTTTAATAGACACTTGTTAAGCCTGATTCCATACAACCTGATACGTTATTGAAACTTTAAGATACTAGATTCTCATCAGTTATAACCTGTACCAAATATTTTGTATGTTAGCATCAAAGTTTTATATTATG
This sequence comes from Ascarosepion bandense, assembly GCA_037127315.1. NCBI lineage: Eukaryota > Metazoa > Mollusca > Cephalopoda > Sepiida > Sepiidae > Ascarosepion > Ascarosepion bandense. Next base: position 5,916,140 of record JBBBDQ010001308.1, read on the forward strand.
TGCCTTCCTATCAAGTGGTTGTGCAAATTGAAACTTGAACCAATCATCCAATGGCAAAATCTCAGTGTAGACTTTTACACTCACCTTTCAAAATGTGACATTTGTCTTGACAAAATGCTGTCTTTTTCTTTATCTTTATTGAATGACAAATATGAAACAAAGACTGCATGGAAAAAATAAACCTAAAAATAACAGAGTTTGTTTGCTTGGGTCTCTAACAGAAAAACGAGAATTCATTTAAACCACTTCAGCTGAGACTGATCTATCTTGGGCAAATTTGGCACCAGAAACATCAGATAAAACTCTCAAAATTCATGAAACAAAACACAAAATGAAAATGAAAATCTCCTTTTTGCCAAGTTCTTTATTCTTGTTCTTTGCTGCCAACATGAAAGTCTTCAACTCAATATGTAAACAGAAAAATCAGGAAATTAAAGATTCAGTGGAAAATTTTAAATTAAAATTCACACAATATATTTTTTTGATTATTACCCTCTTGTTTTTGCTTTTTTTTTTGCTAAAACACTTGAGTTGATATTTTCTTCAGCATTCTTCAGGATGATGTTGCATCCAGTAGTTTTTAGAAGTTACTTAGAATATTTCTCTATTTCCTAGACAAGAATGCCAGTCTAAAAGAATCACAGGAGTGTTAAGGTCTTGTATTAATGTGAGAATAAAGCAGATTAGAAGAAATTTGATTATTCTTATCATGAAACCACATGGCACTTTTTCTTGTCTCTATTGCATCAACAAGAATAAAATAATCAAACAAAATCATAGGACTGAGTGTTAAGGTCTTATGTTAACAGTGCTGATATAAGAATAAAAATTGGAAGAATATTGTTTACTAATATTTAGGAGGAGTTACTGAGGGCTTTTCTTTCATCTTCCTCAATATAAATGCTATAGTCTGACAGAATCACAGGACTGAGTGTTAAGGTCTTTTAAGAATAAAGCAATTTTCTTTCTTCTCAGTTCTACCCTCTTTCAGCATTATATCAATGATCTTTAGTGAATATCTATGAAGGTGATACAACAGTGCATAGGTGCATCAGCAAAGATTTATATGACAAAAACCTGACAGCAGATTCTTCTGATCTAACCTCACACAGGTAGTTCAATAGGGGAAAGATTGGTTTGTAAGATTCAATACCTCCAAAAGCAAACTAGTAACATTCTATCATCACTAAGCAGGCATAGAACATTCACCTGTCATGATACATGGTTTTTCTCTTAAGGTGGCTCCTTGCCTTAAATGTCGATTAGGACACAAGTTCACATGAGACCTTAAGCAAAGCATATAGTGTTAAGCTGTGATAGTTTTGATACCAAAATTGTTGTTTTTTCAGTAGTTTTACTGATAACAGGTATTTTGGCAAGCAAATTTTTTATCGTAAAGTGCTCGATATCAGAGTGGAGATAGAGTGTTGATAATTTTAATACAAAGAATTTGTCACTTTAACTGAGTAGACTCATGCCGATTTCAAAGTTTTGTGAGGACACCATTATGATGTCTTTACTCGTCAGGGCTGTGTTTTTAAGTTAAGTGACAAATACTTTACACAAGTACTATATATATATATATGATCCATTGCTAAAAATGCTGGAGAAATAGTTGATTCCTTGTACTGCCCCAGTAAGTACCTGACTCCTCCTGCCATGTTTTATCATTACAAGAACCAGATTAGACCAAAAATAGAGTAATGTTGTCATATCTGTTCTAGAATTGGCCAGTTCTCACTTGCCAGGCTTGATAGAGTTCAAAAGCATCTACACAGCCTCATGGGTTATTAATTATTTTTCACTCTATAACTCTTACAGACAAAAATTTGCAAGCCTCTTGCAGCTCTATCATTATTTTCATGGTAAATTTTCTCACAAGTAAATTTTTAGTTCAGTCAGTTCTGACTTTTGCAGATAAGACCTAACATGCCACAGACATTGGCATTGAATGATGTAGATATAGAGCAACAATATGAAAAAATGAAAATGCTTCATATAAGAACTTCAGACAATATAAAAAGACCAAAAAAAATATCAACTGAAAAAAATCAATCTGTTAAAAGCAAAAAAAAAATGAAAGCAAAATTCCAACAATATATGACATAAAAAATATTGCTTTCCACAACTTTAGTGAATAAAAAATCTTAAAAAATAAAAAGGCCAAATTAAAGAAAGATAACTTTTTATAAATCCATGATTTCATAGCATCAGTGATCATGATTTTTGTAATTCTGTTTATTCTAACATTCCAAAGAATGTTATGCATGCAGGAGACCACAAAGAAAAGATGGCCAAATTTGATAAAGTTTCTGACAGTGATGCTTCCATAAAAAACAAAATGCTACAAAAATAGTAATCTTTTCTGTGATAGAAAGAATATATACAATGATATATTGTTGAACTGTGATGGGTAATTAAATTTTATCTTTCAGGAAATAAATAATGAAAAATTGAAAACAAAAGCAGATAAATCACACCTGATTAAGCAATCCTTCAAAATCACATTTTATTATTTTAAACAAGTTTTAAGAGAATAATACAAAGCCAACTGTTTTCTTGTTTATAAAATAAATTTTCATTTGTATAAATGCTTGTAAACAGTAATTTTGCAGAAATTTGAATGTAAAATTGTTAAGAAAGAGAAACTGCTTTATGTTGACAATAAATAACTCTTGTCATAAAAGAAACTCTTGGACATTTGTTGTAATTGACAAAATGCCTGAAGTAATTTTTTTTTTTATTTTCATCATTTCACCCCAAGCAAGATGTAAGAAGCTTTGAGTGAAAGAGAATGACAAGATTTCACTGAGGAGAAAGGACAATGATAGCCTGTGTTTCAGGACAGGAGAAGATGGTGACTGATGTTGCATTTAAATCTTTGAAGATTATAGGTGACAGAGAAGCAAGAAACAGTAAATGAGTTCTACTGGTGAGAAAGGCAAGCAAAAGAACCTATTAGAATAGAACTTTATACATCTAGCTATTTCAACAGTAAAACAATAAGACCTAGTTGCCAATCTAGTGAGTCAGTTAATTGCCAATATGTGATACATGCTTAGGTGATTATGTCTCAAAAAAGACATGACTGACTGGTCAGAAGATTTTCCCACAATAGGTTGTCATTACCTTCTGCAGTAAACTAGTTTTCCAACCAAGGCTATAGAACCCAATCTGTTCTGTTATTTAACCCGTAGCTATCGAGAAAAGCGATGGATTAATACCCTTCCCAAGGGTATCTGCGCATAAGTGAATGCAATGAATTCAACTGGAATATGAACTTGGATATCTGGTTTCTCATTCCGAGCTGATATCCACTGCACCACAACAAACACTTGTAATATAACAATCTGGCCCTACCCGAGGAAGGCTGATGCAAGCGAGGGTGTTTCCGGTCGTTGAAAGGAACGGATGTCGTTTGACCTTATTTCCGGCAGCAGCGGAAATAACTACAGAGGCAAACAGAACAGGTGTCTCTGAGAATTACGTGGGCGTGCATGAGCGAGGCAAAACCGGAAGAAAAAGTCCCGGTTCTGGAAGATTATAAAAAGACCTCGTCACACGGATTCGCCAGTAGTAGTAGTAGAGGAGCAGCAGAGAACGGCCGGTGGAAGCAGAGAGAGACAACACAGGCAGACTACACTCCCTTCAACCCATTAGAAGCGCGCTCTCTCAATTCTCTGTTCCCTATTCTAACCGGCTCAGTCATTAAGACGAATAATTGGTGCCTAGTGACTTGCTGTTTTGAGACAACAAAACAGTTAGATGCGAGCTGGTTGCCACGGCGACGATTGAAATTCAACGGACTTAAAACTACCAGATAGAAAGAAAAAAGAAGACGAAAATATATAGCAGCCGCACGACTATAGACATCAGCCAAGGTAGGTGACTCTTTGATTTGATAGTGTGTGTATTTTCTGCTCATGTTTATAAGTCTAGTTAAAAAAAAAAAAAATGGAACAGCATACTTTTGCCGATCTGACCCTAGAATTGAGAAATATGGATTGTTCAGTGTCGAACACATTAAGGGTAGAACGGAGGGGGTGCAGAGAGTAGTACGCCTAGCAGAGAGCGCATAGGGGGGTTGACGGGAGGAATAAAATTGAGATATTTACCTATCTGTAAGTATAAAACATCTGAGTTAATGATTTATTTTTTTTGTTAATATTTTACCATATATGTGAAGTGAGTTTACTGGTATGTTGCTTAATTAATATTACTTTTATTGAGTAAGTGAAATGTAAAATCATGTAAAGGAAGTTTCTTCTACTCTTTAAACTGGATAATTGAATTAACTTGTTGATAACAATGTTTTCTTTGGTTTGTGCAAGAAAATAGTTAATATTTCGTAGAATAAATATTTAATGAAATAATTTTGTTTTGTGTCTTAATTTTACTTAAAAAGCGGCATGAACTTTCCAGACAACCCAATAAAAATATTGACGAACAACTATTCTCAATGTGATTATGAAGGTCAGTTGTATGGTTGAAATAGTTGAGTTTTTCTGACCAGTACTCGAGCCGAATTAAAAAAAAAAACAATCGATGTTCTACGTACACAAACTTTCCCCAATTGGAGTATTAGCGTAAAATGACCCTCTCCATTTTCTCCATTTGGCCTTGTATTGCATGAACTAAATCAAATTTGGTAAACATTAACAAATTATAAATATAGCTGAATGCTACCACAATAGGAAAATCAGAGAAACGAAAGGGTTCTTTAATTTTGATCTCATCAACAGAATTTGTTCGTAAACGTTAATTTGTAATCTTTACACAGATATTGTCAAAATTTAAAAATGTTTGTGTTTTGCGTGACATTTCTACAGCATAGAAATGACTTAAATGTTATCGAGAGTTTTAAAGTGTATTTTTAATTATGCAGTTAACAACAGCCAACAAAATCGCCAATTATAAATATATCTCAACATCGTTGCTTGAAAACAACTGCATTGTTTGGTTATTTCTTTGCGAATACACCGATTATATATATTCTTAAAACATTCACCCGCGTCTCAGTGTTTCGCGATGTAAGTCAGATATTGAAAAGATATTTTGTTATCAATATGGTGGAATCGGATTATTTGGGGAGATTTGGGAAAATTAAATTAAAATCTAAAACTTATTTTTATTTACGTAAAAGTACTTCACTTTTTTGCTTGTAACTTTACGCTATTTTCTAGCAATTATAACCAAGATTTGAACATAAAACGGTGACTCAAGATTTAGAAACGTAGGGAAGCTACAGCTCACACCCATAAACGTCTCTGGTTCAGTGGTTTGGTCCCCAATTACGCAGAAATTTCCCAATTTTTCAGTGGACACCATGCCGGTAGAATTGCACGATATGGAGGAGATTCCTATCCGCAAACTAGTAAATACCTTGGAACAGATAGATATGGAAAGATTTAGTGAAGGATATGAAGAACTCCCGAAGAAGTTGACGATAGGAGTCATTGCCGGCATAGTCGGCGTTATGATAATCCTTGGAATAATAGCTAGGAAGCGGATTTTTAAGTGTGAAAGAAGCAACAGTGCTTCGGGAAAGGAAAGGGAGTTATCCGTTGTGAATAGTACTCCGGGGTCAACGTGTGTTCAACACTCAAATGTCTCTGCGTTAAACAGAGAGATGTCAACAAATCAGATATGCGTGGATTCGAATCCAGAGGAAGTAGTTCAAGGAATAGAAGACATTGTACAAACTAAGGAACTACGAGTCACGGGTCCATTTTTTTAGACTAAATTAATATAGATGAAACCTCTAATCCTCCACAAGTAAATTGCATGTGGATTAACGTTGGAATCAGGGTAATTTTCTTCATTTTCTATTGAACATTTCTCGGTCAGACTATGAATGATATGTACTGCAGATAATGGCCATTTTTCTGTGTTCAAACATAGTATGTTTGAAATTAAATTAAATGAAGTTACATGTGTAACAATAAACTCGAGCAGAAACACGCATGGTGCTGGTCAAAGGTCATTTACTCGATGTCAGTTTAGAAACTGGGGCGCGGTTACCGCCTATAATCATGTGGTTATGCATCGAGGCGTCTACGCTTATGGACAGAGTCGAGAAAGAAAATGAACATTTTTAAGAACTTTGCCCAATTCTGTGAAAATGGATATTAAAAAAAAAAAAAAAAAAGGAAACAATGAAACATCGAGCTGGTAGAACAATTTTCACGATGGACACGAACATTGTTGGTTTGCCGATGTAGGCTCCCCTATATATTTTTTTGTTGTTTTTTTTGTTTCGGCATGCACATGTTTTGTTGTTTTGGCGTGCACATGTTTTATACAATTGTTGGGCTTGTGTGGCATGGGGAGGAGTGTGAGGGTGTTGCGCTTAAAATGTTCTTAGGTGAACATTTTGGAAAATGGGAGGGCGAGGAATGTAATATAACAATCTGGCCCCACCCGAGGAAGGCTGATGCAAGCGAGGGTGTTTCCAGTCGTTGAAAGGAACGGATGTCGTTTGACCTTATTTCCGGCAGCAGCGGAAATAACTACAGAGGCAAACAGAACAGGTGTCTCTGACAATTACGTGGGCGTGCGTGGGCGAGGCAAAACTGGAAGAAAAAGTCCCGGTTCTGGAAGATTATAAAAAGACCTCGTCACACGGATTCGCCAGTAGTAGTAGAGAGGAGCAACAGAGATCGGCTGGTGAAGAGAGAGACACAACAGATAAGACTACACTCCTGTCAACCCATTAGAAGCACACTCTCTCAATTCTCTGTTCCCTATGCTACATGGTTCATCATCATTAATAAAAATATAACTTATATTTTTATATATGCGTGTTTGTTGTTTGTCGATATATAACACACTATGCTTAAAATCATATGGTTGAGGTACCAAGGAGAAGAGTTCATTAGAACAATTGTAATAAAAATATTTATAGAAAAAATAGAGGGAAGCAGCATCATGCTCATGGAAAAGTGGTTGAAATTGAGATACCAGGTCAGGACTGATAACATTACAGACATTTGGATTTTGACAAGGATCTCAAAATATATAGCTGAAAGACCTGAACAGATACAGCAGTAATCTTCAATATACAGACAAATGATAAATTCATAAATTTGCAAGATGTATTCTAATGAGAAAAAATTGTCTGACAAGACACAGTAAACCAAATTTCCTAGGAGCAGACATTAACAACTGATTGAAGATCTATTTCAAAAACAGCTGCCAGTGTCACTTTGTCAGACATCTCAGACTTAGTATTAAGATAGAAGTGCCATCTGCCTAAATACCTAGTTGATAGATAAAGTGTCATCATGGTGACTAGAAAAGTGTCAACTAAATCTCAACTAAATTATTTTCATAACCCATAGAAATTGAAGAATCAAGATCAAATTCACTTACTACAAATTAAGTAAAATTCTTGTCCAAGAACCCAGATAATTTACTAAAACAACAAGAGAAGGGTTCAGAAAAAGGTTAATATCCAAATTCATTCAGACTTATCACTTTTGAGGCTCGCAATAAATGGTGCTATCTGTATTTAATTAAAAATTATTAACACAACAGAACTAGAATGAAGACATTGTTATTTCAAACACCTGATAATGAAAGTTTGTTCAGGAAAGAAGACTAATTTAGATTAATTCCTTTTTTTTCTTCAGGCATTAATTCCATTTTAAAACAACTCTACATAATTATTTCATGCAACAAAGGAAATCTATCTTCTTATATTTAAGCGTAAATAAAAGTAATTGCAATATTTTTTATTTTATATTTTTAGTCTGGAAACTTGTTAAATATTTTTAATTACATTTTGGAAATCTATTTATAAATCATTCTATTTATTAAAATTCTGTCAAAGAAAAATGGACTTGTAAAATATTTTATGTAACTCTTATAAACTCAGAACAATGTATTATCCAATATAATTGAGAATATGTAAAAACACACTGGAGAATGTTTTTCTTATTTCCTTTTCAAAGAAGAAATAAGTGAATACTGAAACTATAGTAATGCTTTCCTAATTTAAAGAACAAGCTCAACTTGGAAGTTTAATCCTCATTGGGTACCACAAACTTGTAGCTTTGTGACAGACTAAAATATAAGTAAATAGAGAGAGATAACTCATGACTATCAAAAGAGGCTTTGCACAAAGAATGAGAATGATATACCTCAGTGATCATAGTAAAGGGTTCAGTTCAAAATTCCTAGAATCTGAAGAAGGCTGGGGCATGCAACAGCCAAAACATCATACAAATGGCAATGAAGATGAAGACAACAGCCCAAATAATGTAAATAGTGAGATAAGATGAAGGTTACATTAAATGAGAGGTAAGATGTTAGCAACCTTTGTCACACATTGTTATTGTCTCAAGCAGATGAGATATATATGTAAATGAAACAATAATTTTGGGATAGTATTGTTTTAAAACATCTGTAGGATGGATTATTTGTTATATAACACTGCTGGATAACAATGATTGTCTTGACAGACATTGACGGTGACACTAGTAGTAGGAGGGTAGATGGAGAAAGATCATGCACATACGAGGGAGCTGCTGGGGAGTCATTAGCCAGTCTCTGCTTCTTCAGCCATCAGGGATCTCCCTTTTCTTTAATCTTTGGTCAAAAAACCCATACTTATATAACCCCAAAATTCCTATGCATTTTTGCTTTTTTGGGTTGTCGTTTAATTGACATCATCTACGCCCAGATACATCTGTCAATCATCTTTGCCAGCTCTTGCCTTTCAAGTCAGTTATTGCCTGTGTTTTTCCCTTTGATATCGCACCCCACTGCCAGATATTTTCGTCAACAATATCTTTACCGTTCAAGGTAATATATTCCATATTTTCCTTAGATGACAATGAGTAGATTTGTATTTTCATAAATAAAATATGGAACCTTCAAAACAATTCCAGTATAAAAAAAATAATTTGAAAATATTTGCTACATCTTGATTATGATTGGATCTCAGATTATAAGATGTAAGCATTAACACAGGTGAAAAAAATGTTAGCATTAATTCCTATATTTACAAATGAAAGTTATCATTAAATATTCAATATATCAAAGAACCCAAAATAATGTTAACATTGTGTAAATGTGTAAATTAAAACTTTAAAGTGAATGTATTTTTAATGTGAGCTTTCCTGAAAAATATTAGACATGCTAACTTAGAAAACGTTTTTTGTACAATAGAGATCTGCAAAGATGATTGAGAATGAAATTAACTGCCAACTTCAGCTTTCTTTAAAACAATTGAGCCCATAAGTACAAAAGGGTACTTTTTGCCATTAATGTAAAAATCAGTTAAGTGTAAGTGTTTGTTAAAGAAGATGTTCTTAGCTTCCATTAAAAAAGAATTAAGTGGTTTATCTCAAATATATCAAAAGTTATGGCATTTTGAAAGTTGCCAAACTTTAAACAGGATTTTCTAATATTTTTTGTGGCAGAAAGTACCTTTTAATTCGAAACACCTCAATTACTCTAAAGCAAATAGATAAAATTAAAGTTCCTAAGAATTACACTTTGTTATAATATTTTTCATTGTTAGAGAATAGATTATAATGAAGAATTAACACCTGTAAAAATATCTAGTGGTCATATTTTTGAAGTTATTTAAAAAATAGACATTTCATTCTGAATATGAAACCATTGCTGTATACAATTATTAATCAATGATTAAAAAACTGTACTTTAATCATGTAAAGTTGTTTCATGATGTAGCTCTATATTATGCAGATCAGCATATTGTCCTGTTCTTTTGTGATTATAAGATTTGGCTCAAAGTAGATTTAATTACAAAACTCTAATCAAGTCTCAGTGTTCATAATCTTTTCCAAGATATAATCACAATCAGAAATAGCTACATTTTATTCCCCTATAATGTCAACTTCCAAGAGTTTGAGCCAAGTTTAAGACCTACTGCTCATTCAGGTTAGGTTTTTTATATTAAATTATATCTATTGTCCATTATACTAAATGTTCCTTTCCAAAAATCTAATTGAAAAATGCCACATAATCATGTTACATATAATCATATTATAAATAATGATGTGGTTATTGAGGTCACTGTCATATGTGTGCATGTGTGTGTGTATGTATGTATATATTACTCAAACATTAACACAGTGAACAAAAGAAACTAGTAACATTATGGCATATCTAATGAGATTGCTTCTATCAATCGATGGTTGCATAATGAAATATGAAATAGCAGTCTGAAAAATTTTGCCCTTCATATATGAAAATCAAGTTTTAATGATTCTACATTTTCAGTTCTTCTAATTTGGTTTTAGAAATGAACAAGAATTTTCATTTTTTCCTTGAGTTATTGGGCTGTTCACAATTCACTAACAAAAATGCATTTGAATATTTTTGAAGTAAGTATGATTGTCCTGAACCTGTTTTAAAATTCATCCACAACAGTATAATTTAATTATTTTTCTAGAAAAAGTATATTTCACAATTCATCAGCAAAAATAAGTTAGAATATGTTTACAGAAAGACAAAAGTGTTCCAAACCTGTTTCACAAATTATCAGCAAAAATGTGTTTGAATTTGTTTGCAAAAGTCAGAAGTGTCCTGAATCTGATTCAAAATTACCTGCTTTTTTCACTTAAAGATTTTTAATCTTCTTTTTCTGCTTGTGATAAGCAAGTATTTTTATTTATTGTCATTATTCATTATTTTCTGAGATATTTGTTAGAGCTACTTTTGCCATTTCTTCTGAAGACATTTTATGACAATGTTTTCACAGAAACAAGCAAATTTTATTTGCTTTGGTTAATGTCTACATAAAATCACAAATGATAATATTCTAGTCTATTTGAAATTTAAAAGTATATCCCATTATTCAAAGCTACTTTGCATTTTTTATATACCTTTTTCACAAATAATAGGTTATTTGTGCTGTCAAAAGTTACATTGAAGAAAAATTTTAAAAGACATATTCCTGAAAACATGAAATAAATTTTGGAAAAGATTCTTCCCCAACTACTTCTGTTATAATTTGATTCTCAACACATTACATATTAAACAAGAATGACATGACTTTCTTTACCATAATCTTTAGCACTATAATACCAGTCAGTGATGTGAAACTGAATTTGGAATTAACTATTTCTATATGGAAAACCTTTTCAAAACAAAATTTAGAAAATTAATTCAACATATAATTGATCCTGTCAAAAATTCCAAATTTCCAACATGATTATGTTCAGGGTAGTTCACAAAAAGAAGGAAAAAATGATGGGACATATTTTCAATTGCATAGCAGACCTGTCGGTTTTATCTGATACCAAGATGGACCACTACAAGCAGTTTTCAGTTGAAGAGAGGGCAAAGATTGTGGAACTGTATTTTACAACACAGTCATTTACACTTATCAGAGGCAATTTTGATGCAAATATCCTGAGAGGAAAATTCCCCATCACAATATGATCACACATGGAAGTGTGGTTAATGATAACAAAGGCCATTGTGATCTAAAGTTCACAGCAAGGATACTGGCTCCTGTTCAAGACATCTGGAGCCATGTAGAAAAGTTGCCCTGTAAATCCATCAGATGGCTGTCACAGCAAGTGGGTATTTCCATGGGGATCTGTTCATCAAATTATCCTCAGTGATTTGAAACTGTTTCCCTGTAAAGTGCAGATTCTTGAAGCACAAACTCAAACCAACAAGACTGAATGTTACAAATTTGGCCAGATGATATTTTTTGTCTCTTTTTGTGTCCCACCCTGTATTTGGAAGACTGATTTAAAGAATTCTATTTTATATAAAATAACACATTCTGATATTTGTCACAACTCTATCCTTAATAAAAACTGATGTTGGTTACCTAGTACAGTCACTTATAAAAACTAGTAAACAGATATACAGTGAGATGTTAAGCTTATCACATTTGATGGCCTAAGTGTGGCCACAAACAAAAGAACAACTGATAGCCACTGATAGGATTTCATAAATATACCACACTTACTGTTTTTATCTCATTCAGCAAACCTTTATGAATTTAGTGGGATGTACATTTCTCCTAAAAGCATTATTTTATTTTATTGAGTGAAAGTCACTGTTTTCATTTAAGGTGATTTTGTTCTCACAATAAAAAAAATACATATGCCAGCACCCATTGTTGCCTTTTTTTCTTTTTTTAATTCAAAGTTTGCAGATGTTTGTTTGTCTATAACAAGAAGTGGAAATGAAGACTATCCAGAAATACAATGGCTGACATTTAAAAATCCCACGTTCAAAATGCAATCAACTTGAATGAATAAAATCAGGAGTATTTTATTATAACTTATTCTGTTTGGAAATCAAATGAAATCTAGTGCATCTATCTTGCACTCATTGTTGTTTAATGAAAAGAGGAAGATATTCTTTGGCACTACTTATATATAATAATCATCATTACAAGGAAAAGTAATTTCTTGAAGTAATTTTTAGATTTTAGTATTCTTTAAACAGTGCCTAACACTTGTCAGTATAAAAAAATACTGACTTTTTATCTTAGGGGGTTTCTGTTTATAACATTGATACCATGTTAAATTGATCCCTACTTTTACAGAGTTATTGGATTTTTTTTCTTTTTTTTTTTCATCATTTCACCCCAAGCAAGGCATTCCATTGCCACTATTGTGCAGGGGATTACTTAGGGGAAAGGGATTGAAAAGAGTGGTTAGATATAGGAAATGTAAGAAGGAGGGTGATAGATGGGTAAGGATAGCAAGGATGGGGGTTGGGTAGATGGGAAGAGTGTTTGAGATAATGGATGCGAGTTAGTGTGTTAGGAGGTGTCTATTGACCTTACATTTAAACTCCTGGAGATTGTAGCTGTCGGGGAAGTAAGTGTATAGAAGGGAATTCTACAGGTGGAAGTGCGAGGAAAGAAGCTACTTACAAATCTCAAATTTTAAAGTGTGTTTAATATCTATATATTTTTAAACTTTTATGAATTAAAAAAAAAAACTTCTTTAAACCTGTAAAGTTTCTGAAGAGAATTATGCTGGCACTCTTACTCCATGACCACAACACTTCTATCTCTTTTGGTGGTAAACATGTTTGCAACCTGCATTTTGCAGACAATATTAGCCTTATGGCAGGCACTAAGACTGAGCTGCAAGTGACTGACAATCTCTTTGAAAGAGATGGTGCATAGTGAATGCAACTCAACACAGAGAAATCCACAGTAATGGGGAACAGCACGAATAACACCTGTGCTTGTGTCACCAAGAACAGTGAACTACTGGAGGAAGTTTCCATTTTCAAATACTTTGAGCAACACCATCAAATGATGACATCTGTAATGCAGAAATCCACACATGAATCGCCACAGCCACTATAGCCAAACTGGAACAGATATGGAAGAGCAACATCAGCTTTGATACCAAATTCAAGCTTTACAAATTGATGGTCATATACATCTGCCTCTATGGGTGTGAAACTTGGCCAGTTCTGGTTGAGTCAGGAAAAAGGATACAATTATCAAATAATGGATACACCATTAAATATTATATACTGTTTATTTTTCAATATTTGTGTGTATTACTCACTGTTGCATTTGATAATAAATTTGTGTATAGGCGAGTATTTCCTTATTTCTCCTAAATTTAGTATATCTTAATTGTCCTGTTATCTCATCAGCTATTGGTTAAATAGTAGAGTTGATTGGGATCTCTAGCCTTGGGTGGCAACAAAAAATCAGAATACCAAACTGTAGAGAAGACAATGTAAAACCTCTTCAGTAACTTTCTTAGTAAATGGCAATTCACATATAATAAAGGAATATGAGAAGAGTCCTGATCGACTAAATCCTTGAGAGACATATCATTAAAAAAATGACTATTCATATCAAGTTTTTAGGCTAGTAACAGAAATTATTTTCTTAAAAATTATGTGTGTTCATTATTTTCACATGTTATTACATGTAAGTTGTAGTATCACCAGTACTTTTCCAAAAAAAAAAATTAAAGGTCACTTAATTTGCATTCTATTTGGAAACCATTTCAAACATGAATTAACTTCTATTGCAATAAATATTTCTTTACAGAAATGAAAACTTCAAAAAAGTATTTAAAAATAGAATATTTACGAAATGCTGTATCAATAAAAGCTTTACTTTTAATTTCAAGTGAGCTAACACTTTTAGTAAAGCACTTTATTTGTACATGCCATGCTTTTTGACTATGCATTCATTGTTTCCACTATACCAAAGTAAGTATTGGATAATTCCTGGGTATTAAAGCAACAGCCATTTGTTCTGTCAGCTTCAATAGTGATCAATGTCAAGCATTAAGTAGGAAAGGTGGCAGTTGACAAATGAAATGATGACAATGAATCATTTCTGATGAAATACAATCAGCCACAAGAACAACCATATTACCCAAACCCTATTAATTATCACTTTTTCCCCTTCTTTGTAGAAAAGATGGTGTATAGAACAGGGTTAACAATTATGTGGTTGTGTCTGTTAATAGACAATGCTTCTCTCATAGCAAGGCAGACCAATTCAAGAGTATATATATATATATATATATATATATATATATATATATATATGAGTAAATTGATACCAAGCACCACTGACCATCAACATAAAAAATACAAATATTCAATGACATCTGCTTGAAATAATTTGTTGAGAAATCTGAAAACACAAAACTACATAATAAACACATTCTAATGTGAATCTTGCAATGATAATAGAGTCAATCAATCAAGGAGATTTTCTTGTATGCTTTTTTTTTTTTACAGTTCAGGTTCCCTCTATTCAAGGCCTTGGTGGAGGCACAAGTCCTGGTGGGGGTCACTGAAAGGATTGAAGAAGTACATTTCATACAAATAGGTGGGGGAGATAACAGTTAATACTAGACTTGAGCAGGTTAAGACTACAGTGATCAGGGAAACATACTCTTGGGAGTTAGTCCCACAGAGCAGTGATTCCCAGGAAGAAGCTGCTCAAGTGAAATTTACTTTTCACCAAAGGAATTCAGAGACACTGACGGTTGTTTGTTACAATGGGAGTGGCATGGTGGCACCAAGGAATGTAGTACATCAAAGCACTTTCTATGAAAGTAGCGATAGAGCAGTGAGAGGCTTGCCACATCATATCTGTGAGAAAGAGGTTGAAAAGTGGAAAATAATTTGTCCCCAACAAGGACATAGAGAGTTAAAAGTGAGGACTGGGTAGCTCCTGCCCAAATATCTCTCCATTTTAGTCCTAATCTGGAACTTTTAAAGATAGAAGACAGTACGAGGAGTCAGGGACTTACAAGAGTGGCTCAAGGAACAGATCATTTCAGCCTTCCAGCCAATGCTTTAATTCCATTTTGAATCAGCTTGTTTATAAATGATGTGTGAAATATGATTTACAGATTAATAGTGTTTGTATTCTTACATGCAGTAGATTTACAGGAAATTTGTGCCAACATTTTATATTTTAAATCTTAAAGAATATTTTAATATCCCAAATAAGATCTTTCCTGTTAAAACCTTGGTCAGGGAATGCAGTTCATATAAACATACTGTGTAAGAACTGTTCACTTAAAAAACAAGATTTTTGGTGAGGTTTATTCTCTTACTGTTTCAGAGGACTATAAGCAAATTTAATTCAAATAAAGTTTTCTATTTCATTTAAAAATTTGCTATTGCAATGTTTTTCTTCATAAATAAAATATAGTTTATTAAATTGGTTCAAGTTTCAAATAAGCCTTATTTTAACTTTAAAAGTAAAATAAAATAAATTAATGGTACAAAAAATAGAAAAAAAAGAATAATTCTTACCACATTTTATTTTTCAGTTTCATATTTTCCAAGATTTCTTGTAAAAAACTGAACTTACCTAAAAAATAAAATAAAAAATAAAATAAATATTAATTTTTTTCATTGAGATTAATTTTCAGATGAAATGCAGAGAAAAGTAAAAAAAAACGAGAAATGTTACATTTATGTCATAAGAAGTATGCTTGTATTTGACAGGGCAGAAGAAAAGTGAGATCAAAGAAAGTCTAGCAAAAATGTTAACTAAGATTGGAATGTAAATTTAAAAATAAAGTGGTCCATATGGTTCCAATTTTACATAAAGTCAGAACTAAACAACAATTTCATTTCAAGAAGTGAAAATATACAATCATTATTCTTTATAAACAAAGATTTTGTAATGTTAAAAAAAGAGACTACCCTAAAAGTAAATTGATCCATTAAAGTTGTTATTTATTTGCTCAAATCCTATGAAGTGTTTCCATCCATTTTCTCAAATCAATTCATCTATAAAAAGTCTCATCCGTTTGCTCAAATCAACTCATGAAGGAAATATCTCCATTCATTTACACAAATCATTGATAAAAAGTATTTACCTATTTGCTCAAATCAATCCATTTATAAAAACTCTCATCAATTTTCTCAAATCAATCCATCAATAAAATATTTCTATTTGTACAAATCAGTCCATCTATGAAAGATCTCCATTCATTTACTCAAATCAACCTATCAATAAAAAGTCTTCATCTATTTGCTCAGATCTGTCCATCTATAAAATATCACTATTTGCTCAAATTAATCCATCTATAAAAGGTCTCCATTCATTTACTCAAATCAGTCCATCTATAAAATGTCACTATTTGCTCAAATCAACCTGTCTCCATCCATTTGCTCAAATCATTCACTCTATGAAAAGCATTTAGATTTCAGTCTCAATTTTCAGACAGCTAGAATGATTATGAATCTAAAAGGAGGTAAATGAGGCTGGCATGAAATGTAGCCCATGCATGCAGAGCAAAAGACAACTTGCATTGTGACTCATGTGGAGATTTTCAAAATAGCCAATTCTTTGTGCTCATCAGAATAAATTTAAGGACTGATCGCAAATGCAAAATTCAGTTTCGTGGAAGTATGGTATTATTCAACGAACATTTCACTTTCTTCATTTATAACTAATCCTTTTAATGTTAGAGACAAAAAGTAAAAGAAAGAATTTTCACGTGTTCTCTCTCTCTCTCTCTCTCTCTCTCTCTGTTTTGTACTAACACATACTCAATAATTTATTATTACTCTTGTGGACTTTGCGATCAATGTGGCCTATGACATTTTTTTAACTATGATTACGCAGATCATCTTTCTTCTTTTATGTACCATGTCTCTTCATGATGTAGTGATCATGTCTCTCTACCTCTTTCTTAATATATGGTGTTCTGTTATTTCTCCCAAACCTTACTCTGCCATCCATTTGTTTAAGCCCATCAAGTATGTTAGGCACCTTGCACTACACACATATCCATAATGATAACATGATACAAAATAATACCTCACTAATGTTATAAATAAATAAAAAGCCTCATTTGATAGTTTTCTTCTTTATTGATTGAGGTAGATATTATTGAAATACTTATCAATGTCTATTGGTTCAATGGGTTAATAGGATTGGAATCTGATGAGGAAAGATGGGATATTTGGTGTATGCCTGCATGAAAGAACAAAACAAATTTCAGAAATTTGTATCCAAACAAATTAATTCTAGTCTGGTTTCTAAATTAAAATGATTTTTATTTGTATTGAATACTGTTGCAATATCTGATTGGGTGCTCCTGTTATTCATCTGGAGGTTCTCAACAATATCCAAAGAGGATCTGCAATGTAATCAGCAATCCTGACTTGGCATCTTGACTTCAGTCAGTTTCTCACCAACATGACATACCTTCCCCCCTGTCTTTTCTACTAATATTTTCATGAAAACTGCTCTGACAAGTTTTTTCCTAGTGCCCCAACCACATGAATTTAAGCACACTACTAGATAGTCATCTAGGTCCCACCATTTTACCATAGAAATAGTTAAATGTAACTTTTACTTCTACTTGAACAGTTTCTTTTCTCACATTTCCCACCTGTAGAACTCTCTTCCATTTACTTGCTTCCCTGATAGAATCTCCAAAAAGTTAACTGCAATGTCAATTGCCATCTTCTATCTTCTTGAATCCCATTCATCTTTTAATACCCTATATACCCAGTCTTTTCTCTCACTGTAACACCCTGTGTCATATAGAAGGAAAGATATCACACAGCAGTCTATCAATCTTTTCATTATTTCTATTGAGATCTTTCTGTCTCTTAGTACTCTGGTTAGCTTCTGAAATGTGTCCTTGGCCATTCAAATGCATTTTCACATTTCAGTGTTGTACTTTCCATACTGTGTCAGGACACTTCCCAGGTGTTTAAATTTTTTTACCTGTTTTATTTTGGTGATATCTGTCCTTCTATATGACAATGAATGTTAGCTGATCTCTTCAAGGATGAAGGAAAGGTTTGAAGCAACAGAAATGTGGTTTTACAGAAGGATGCTGAGGATACCATGGACCAAGCATGTGAGCAATGACAAGGTGTTAGAGAGGATGCAAATGGGAAGGAAACTCATCTTTAGCATCAGGAAGAGACAACTGAGGTTTCTGGGACATGTAATGAGGAAGGAGGGTTTGAAGAATTTAATATTCACAAGATGAATAGAAGAAAAAAAGAGACAGGGAAAGTAGTGTGAGACATATTTAATGGGCTTGAATAAATGAACAGCAGGATGAGGTTTGAGAGAGATACCAAAAGGAAAAATATTAAAAACGAAAAGGTACAGAAGTAAGTAGAAGTTCATGATCATTTATGTCCTGGAAGGAAATGACACATAAAAAAGAACCCAAAAACATGGACTACACTTTGATTCAAAACAAATGACCACTGATGTAGATTTTGTACAATGATAATAATGAATACAAATGAATAGAATTTCCCACTCTCAGTTTCAATTCTCATCATCTCTTTGAGGCTATTTCAAAATGAATTCAATCAAACAAAGTTATTCAACTAAGTCTCATGTAGACATTGTGAGCCATTTTGATCTGGACAATGTTTGTATTGATCATGATGGTATTTTAAAAGTAGATTTTGCTAGAAGTGGTGATAAAAATAATATGATAACAGCATAGATTCTACTTATAGCTTCATTTTATTTTATATAATTGCTTTGTTGGAAATCACAGTTTATCCAAGGTCATTTGAAACAAACAAAACAGAAAGGAAAATAGATGGAAAAGCAAAGAGGATGAGATCAAGTAATAGTTGGAAATTGAGCCAAAACGATTATGCATATCAGAATGAACCCAGCTGAGACCTGAGGTTATTGAAGAGGTGGGGGTGATCTTCATTCAGAAAAAAAGGCTTCACAAATAAAATATGTTGACAGATTGTATCCTGCCAGTCAAACTTACAGAAACCAAGATGAAATTGGCTTCCTCTGCCATGATCTGTTTCCTCTCATTCTTCAAGAATGACACACATTCAACAGGAAAAATAGAAGAAATTACACAAGAATTATTGTAGAGAATGCTGGTGAATATCTTAAAAAATACACAAAATTAGACAAAAGAAGAAAACAATTCTGCTCCTTATATCAAAAACAAATATATGTCCCTTAACTTCCAAAACAAAAGTGAACTAAAATTGAATTATGAAAGAAAACTGAATAAAACAATATTTTTTTCCCTATTTTTCTTTCTTTGATTTTTTGATCCTTCCTTTTTTCATTTTCATTCTTTGATTCTTATTTCCATTATCTTTAATTTCTCTTTCTTTTTATTTACTTGAATGTTATTTTTTATAAATTTTCTTACTTCTTTTTTTCTGTTTCCCCTCCTCAATCCTTTCTTTTCTCAATCAAAAGGTTTTCTTTCTTTTTTCTTTCTATTTCTCATTAAATCTTTTTACCCTTGATTTACTTGACAAGATAAACTGGCAAGCAACAATATCTAAGTAAATTAAAAAAAATCCTCACAGGCCAAAAGTTTTGGGGGTTATTAAGCAGAAGAAACTTAAAGAAACATAATTTTCTTACAACTATAAAAATAAAACAATTATATTTTTTGATGTCTCTTAAGAAAAGAATTCAAAATAATTTCTGATATTTATCACTAAGAAAATTTACAAGTACTGAAAAGTATATCAGAAATGATTATTACTGCACTTTACCAATTTAAAGTTTCTTCTTTTCTGAATTTGAACCTTTTATTTCAAACTTGAAGATTGACCACAAAAAATGAGGGATTTACATGCCATCATTTATGATAAATTTAGAAAAAGATCTCTCTGATGTGATCAAATCCCAAGCAGGCATTAATGTTGATGACACCACCATTTACTTCCAACTCAGTAAGAAATTTCCCAAGGCTGTAACCTTTCACTCTCCTCTTATGTAACCTCCTGCACAACAGTAACAGTTCTGCCTTGTTTGGGGTAAAATGATTATATATATAAGTGCATTTATATGAAGATATTATATGGCTTAAGATTTACCAAACTTAAACAGAATCTTTTTAGTTATCTCCCTCTCCATATGTAATCTCAATCCCTGTCTAAATTTCTGAAACCAAATTTTGTTCACTGTTGGTTGTTTCTAACTTTTTTTAATCATTTCACCTTGAGCAATGCAAGAAAGAGACAAAGAATTACTGAATGTTAGAGAACATGTCGAAAAAAAAACTGAGAGAGAGAGAGAGAAAACAATAAATATAACAAGAAATAAGACAGAATTTACATTTAAATATTCGAATATCAAAGTTAACTGGGAAGAATCTGGAAGAGAGCTCCACAAGTGAGAAGTGTGAATGAAGAAACTGTCAGCATAGAACTTATGATTACATCTAGCCATTTCAAAAGTTAAATGATGAGATCTTTCTGATAATCTATTAGTGTACATAAATTCATAATTTCATAGGTACTATAGAGGGAAGTTCATCAGAATAATTGCCATGGAAGTATTTATAGAAAAGGCAGAGAGAAGCTATATTATGGTGATGGGAAAGTGGCTGAAAGGAACATGTCATTTTAGAACCAATAACATTGCAGATTCTTCTTTAACTGGCATAATTTTTATTCTTATTTTGAAAAAAATGATTTCTAAGGAAGTATTAGGGTAGCGTATAAGAAGAAGAAATGTGATTAACATTTTATATATTTGAACAATTCATATAAGTTTTTAAAATCCAACATTATTTCTTATTACTATCAATGTGATGTTTTGTGGATATGTGCTTCATAAACATTTTTTGATATACAGAAGAAGAATTAACATCAACTGTTCTAGAATATCAAAAGATGTTAGTTGCATTATTTAAAAAAATATAACATACACAGAGACAGACATAAAACAGGAAGATTTTTGTAATTGTATAAACATAATCACATGGCTTGAATTGGATAAAACATGAAACACTGTTGATTTCAATATCCACATTTCTAATAATCACTATAGACAAACTTTTCTGCCCGCCATCAGGAGATGGTAGTCTCCTGGAGAGCAACACTGCACAAACTTTACCTCACTTTTCCAACTAAGCTGAAATAGAACAGCTACATTGAATCTATAACTGAATATACTACTAGGAAGGCTGTGTTGGACCAGAAAGTTTTCCTTGTCAGAATCCATCTTGCACGTTTATACCATTCGTCCATGCATGAATACTGTTGAATACATCTAGTCAGGTGCTTCTCCTAGTCATCTCAAGCGTCTCAACAAAATCCAAAGAAGGATCTGCAATGTAATCAATCCTAACTTAGCATCTTGATTTCAGACACTTTCTCACCATTATGGTGGGGCTTCCCTCTGTCTTTTCTACAAATATTTTCAATCTCAATTTTTTTCTGTTGCCTTGACCACATGAATTTAAGTATGTGACTAGATTGGAATCAAGGTCGCACCGTTTTACTATTGAAATACTTCAATGTAGTTTCCCTGATAGCTACAATCTCAAAAATTTAAATACAACATCAGTTTCCACTGTCTTCTTGAATCCCATTCATCTTTTATCCTTTCTTCAATACCTCCTGTGTCCAGTCTTTTCTTTCACTGTAAGCCTCTATGCACTAGTGGTTGTCTTGCCTTGCTTGGGGTGAAATGATTAAAAAAAAGAAATTATTCCTATGTTTGACATCTCTAAAAGATTTATTGAATTTCAGCTAAAGCTGCGTGTAATATTCATAATCTTGGAAAAAAAAATAAAGCAGATGCTGTCACTAGGGTAAGAAAAATATGGTTGGGCATCATAAAGAACTCAGAAAAAGAGTGACTCTGATGTTGAGGAGACAAGGTTCTAAGGAAATTACACAACATGCATTATTTGGGATTTATAGGTCCCTTTTTCCAGAAGAAAATTGTTTCTGACCTATCTAAAGAGACTGTTTGGCAAATGATTCAGAGTTGTGATAGATGTTAATCAAAGGTGACCCTGTGCTGACCTCTTTATTGACAAAGCATGTAAACAAATATACAAGTGGATGACATTTGGTTGATATGATAGATTAGAGTTAGAGGTTTATCTTTCAATGGTTATGAACTCAAAAGTATAGATTTACAAAAGGAAATTAGCTGATTAATTCAATCATCCATCCATTTCTATAGCTTATTAACCCCCTTGCAGATTATTTAAAGCCAGAAAATATATATTTTTTTTTTTTAGATGATAATAAGTATTACTAATTAACTCATAGCTTGGGGTAGAAGAGGGGGATTCAAATGTATTTGCATGTAAGTGAATATAATGAAACCAATGAGAATTGGAACATAGCTCTCTGATTAATAATTCCAAGCTATTATCAATTACACCACCCATACATTCTAGCTTGCAGCACCTGGTATATTCCCAGGTTGTCACCCATGTAATTACTAATCAGCCTTGATGTTTGTTAACATCAGTGATTGTACAGGAAGTGGTATTTCAATGTAATGTGGAAATTACCTGAAATTACTGAGGTGTGGAAAGAAATATCTTTGCAGATGGGTTTGGGGAACAATGTTCAAACAGCTACTGGTTTTATTCAGAACTGCTAAAAAAGATGCTTAATGAATGGACGATCGAATCATCTCTTAAGAGCTGCATATAGATCAAGTGGTAAAAGAACTGGAAAGATACACCACCAACTAGTCAAATTTGTAACCAAAAGTGGGTATATATCTTATAACTGGGGATAAGGAAAGAATAAAATCTGTCCAGAATGAACATGAACTCCCCAGAAGATTGTTGTACATCTCAATGGAGTAGAGGAAGGAGAGTAGATTCTGATTTTCATGACATCTTATTCAATTACATGGTTTGACATTTTCTTGATATTTCTAGGACTGTCAGGTTGCTCAATAGTAAGGAGGTTATTGATAGGAGTTCAAAAGGTGATGAGACAATATTATAGTCTTATAAAGATCACAGAGAGATAGCTGTCGATTTAAGGTGACAAGTGACAACAAGTAATCATAATTCAGATCCTACCAAGTTAGGTAAAATAGGCATCAAGATTTCTTTAGACTCTTGAATAATTTATAGGTTCTTCGATTTTAGATTTGATTTGTGGTATGTGCAAAATGATTGGAGAATATGGCAGTGATGAAGAAGAGGAGATCTGAATTATCTAAGAAGAAACAATGGGGTTATCACTGAGTGGCAATAATTTGTTTTATGTTTAAATGCAATCTTCAGGTCATGGCCACAAGGAGCACTCTTATCTATGAATACAGCATATCCTAAAACTGTATTTTTCATCATATATATAGGTACACAGACACATGCACAAGTTAATATAAAGAGTATCAGAATAGTTGAGCCAACACTCAATAGACATGGCCTGAAAATCATGCACAAACATGAAACAGACAGTCGCTTATCAGTGTTGATCTCAATACCCCATTTTATAATTACACATGCTCTAACACTTATATTAAGCATTTTTTACCCATGAATATAGCATACCTTAAAACTACATTTTTTGTTGTACATATATCTATTTACACACATATATTTATATACATATAAGTGAGTTATTATAAAGTGTAAGAAAATATAATCTCTAATCTAAAGCAGTGTGTTTTGTTAATACATTAAATTTTTGTCTTTTTCTCTTGGCCACAAGAATTGGGTGACATTTTTTGTCAACACATATAAGTGTATTTATTTCATTTTTTTTCTGGTTTTGTTTTTTCCTTGAAGATAACACACATGACTGTTGAGTTTGAATTCCAGTCAGGTTCTTTACCTTCCTTTATGTGCAAGTACTTTTGGGAAAGGTATGAATCTAGATATTCTCCCTTCATTTATGGGTTGAATAGCAGGACAGACTGAGTCCTATATCCTTGGTTGGCAACCAGTCTACTACAGAAAAAAACCTTCTTCTATGTGCCCTGTCCTTTCAGGACGTAGGTGATCATTGCTTTCCATGTTTCCCTATCCCTGGTGGCTCTTAGCACGCCTTCTCTTGTTACACCATGCAACCCTCGTTCCATCATCCACCTGATTAGGTCCTTCAAACGCTATCCGCTGCTTTCTCCTGTCTTTTTTCCCCTCTATCTGGCCTGTTAGTGTCAGGTTCTCCAAGCCCTCTTTCCCCATTGCATGTCCCAGGAGCTTCAGCTGTTTGTTCCTGATGCTCAGTATTAATTTCCTTTTCATTTCCAAAACCTCATCATTGCTCACATGCTTGATCCATGATATTCACAGCATCCTTCTGTAGAACCACATTTCAGCTGCTTCAAATTTTTCCTTCATTTTTGATGATATTGTCCAGCATATTGAAGAACTGAAAACTTACTGTGGGAAAATTTTCTGACTAGTTAGTCATGAATCAAAAGAGGCATAACGGCCTAATTGTGTATTACATATGGTACTTAACTGACTGACTTATTTCTTGTATATATTTACAAAGTGAGTCCTTCTCATGGGTAAAGGTAAGATTTTGTTTTTCCTTTCTTCCTATTGAACCACCTTTGTTATTTTTTATGCCATGTCTCATTAAAGTTGTAGGGACACAACATGTAATGCAGCCACAGTAGAAATGGTGCTTCTTTAGGCCTGACAGCCTGATGAAGCCCAACCTTCTCCAATCGCCTCTATACTATTTGCTAAAACATATGCTTTGAGAAATCATTACAAATTTGTTGGTTTACAAAAATTTGTAGATTTTGTAGCATTTTTAGTAGTGGCTCTGTGTATTGTGGGTGCATTCATGTATTTAGCTGACTGTAAGTATGTGAAATTTGTGGGTTCATTTGGACACTTCCATCCTTAAAGGAATAACTACATTCAAAGAGAGACAAGATTGATATCAATCTGATAATCACTGACTGAATTTCTAAAACTTAGTCTTGTTTAGTTTCACTTATTTACTTTCTAAAAGACGAAATGAATAAAAACAAGGTTGATGAGAATTGATACAAAATCATTCTGAAATTTATAAATATTTTCCTAAAATCATAGGAAGTATTTGGCAAAGTTCTCACACTTCCTGCCTGTGCAACTCCTTCCGTTTACTTACTACCCTGATAAATATAATTTTCAGAAATTTAAATGCAATGTCAATTGCCATCTTCTTCAATCCTGTTTATCTTTTATCCTTTCCTCAATCCTTACAATAATCAGATATTTTTCCCATTTTCACACCCTGTAAGCCCCTGAGTACCAGTGACATTCCCACCTTGCGTGGGGTGAAATCATTACAAAAATAAAAACTCCAGGTTGAACAGAAAATTAATTAAATACACAAAAATAAAGAGTGAAGTAAGACAAGAATGTGTCTTCTCACCAGATTTATTCCACTTTTACAACAAGTTGATTCTTAGAAAACTACAGTTTCTACCAGGATTTATTACTGGTGTATACAACTGTAACAACACAAAATATGCAGATGACATAGCCCTGATAAGCAGAAAAGAAACTGTGAGAGCTCCTACAGAAAAGGATAGACAGAAGAAATGACTAAACATCAATCGTGAGAAGACAGTATATGTTCGTCAGCAAGAGAACAAGTCTAACACGAGAACTATGAATGAGGGATATGAAAAACAAGTAAGTATGAAAATTTAAATACCTGATAAGTTTTGTAACAGAAGATAGCAAATGTGGCAAGGGACATAGGAATAGAAAAAGTTATCTTCCAAAAGTGAAGCAAAGTATTAAGAAATGGAAAAATCTTGTTACAGATAAAGAAAATAGAACTCAACTGTTAAGTAATATCAGCCTTATTCTATGTCAGTGAATGCAAGACAATCTTCTCACAGATGAAAGTAGCAGAAATGAGGTTCCACAGAAAAATGCAGAGAATATCATGAACAGACAATGTAAACAATGAGAAAGTTTTAAGGAAAATAGGAACAAAATGGATACTTATACTTTGAATCAGAAAGAAAAAATTGAAATTCTGAGGGCACATCATGAGAAAAGATGACTTGGAAAATATGACACCACTCAGAGAATACATTGATGTCAAGAGGGATAGGAAGGTAAATAAAAAGTAACTTAACTAACATTTACTTTGCATAAGTAGATGGTAGGAGAGTGAATGGGAAGGACAGTGAAAAGAAAACTTACTAAGAAATACCAAACATAGAAAGTTGTTTAGATTCATGATTGGCCATATCCAGAAGGAACATGGCACAAAGAAAAATAATCAAATCAATGTTATCATTTTTTAACTTATTTTAATTTAAAATCTGAATGTTTTTAAGTCTGTGTCCTTAATTTTTTCTTTCAGATTTTATGATGTACTACAAGGAGGAGCTGAAAAGTTTTCAACAAAAGCCAACTCTGAAAATTTGAGTAAACAGAATTTGTTTTTTTTATCTATTTGTTGGGCTGAGAACTTTTCAAGCAGAAAATGTGCAAAGGTTTGAATCTTATTTTTTTAAGAAATTAATTTTAAAAACTGAACAAATGAGAAAAATACAAACTGTAGTTTAGATAGAATTGCACACAAGTCACACACCAGGATTTAATCAGTCATAAAGATAAGAGAAAATTTTAAACAACATGATTGTTTTTAAGAGTTGTATCACCCTTGGGATTATTGTCAACAGAAATATTAAATAAAGAAGCTGATACAGTTATTATTCTTATGTAAAGAATGTGAAAACTGTTTAAATTTAAAAAAAAAAATCTCGGCATTATTCCACAATTTCTTTTGTTATTATTCTTAACTTGAATTTTTTTCATCACATATTTCAATCACAATATTTTTTCAGCCATCCTGAAGTGTTTGTTGAAGCGATTACTATCCAAAATGCTATTTAGTGTTCATTTTGTCACTCTCTTTTAGAATATCAGATCTCTTTCACTCATAAATAGGAGTAGTAAATAGTGCATTTATATAAAAATATTTGATTAATCTTTATCATCATGATTTAACGTCCGTTTCAAAGCTGAATGGGGTTTTCTTGATAGCACCTTCCCATGCTACCAAATTTTGTGAAAGATCTAGGTATAATCTCAACTTCGTTAAATCATCTTTGTGAAGCTGGGTCCATGTTTTACATGGTCTACCTATCATATGTAATTGAACCATCATAAAATATTGAAGCAAGTTTTACAGTTGTATGCCCTTACTAACACTAACTAGTTTAGGAGACTGGAAACTCAGTGTTATTTATCAAGACACCATCTCTAGGAAGATTACCTACCAAGGAGAGAGAGTTCAGCTTAGCCGATTCTACACGGAGTAGGTGTATGTTTTTATATCATAGAATTCTCTCTCTCAGATGTGGCCATCTCATGCTAAAGATTCTTACCCAGCCTAACCTTTTCTTTTCCTCTTAAATGACCCCAATTTGGTGGGGGGAGGCAACTATTTGCCCATAGCTGGGAGTTTAACAGGTGCTCCTACCCGTGGTCAGGGTGGACCTGGGAACAACAGTAATTAAGAGGTGGTTCCACACTCCTCTAAACCTCTAACCTCCAAATCAGAGGCCTTGCTGCCAGATGTAGTTTATCGTCATACCCAGGACTAACCATATATAATTAAATAACAAAGAATATTAAATCAACAATTTGTGAAATATTCTAAATACTTCTCGGTATATTTCTGTGATGAAGGTTTATTATTTACATTTGGACTAGTGTCATCTTTTTATCATTATTATTATTATAAAATTTCAGCTGTTATCACCTTTGGTCTTCATTAGGTGCTTGTCAATACAGATAATCTTAATTTTAAACTGTACCCCATAAACTACCATGTAGATTCATTCCATTGACCATGTCTAAGGATATCTTATCTACTTATTTAGTGGAAACAGAACAAGCATTAATTGAGAAGGAGAAGGACTGAGTATGCACTGCTTGGTCCAGGGATTGAACTCACAATGTCTGTCATCAAATTCATAAGCCATTATGCTATTGACCCATGAGACAATCCTGAGTAAAGAACTTGAATCTAGAAAACTAAACTGCCTGCTGATGAGATTCCTGCTACTTGTAACACTTGAACACATTCAACAAGGCTAATTTTTGCTGCTGTTGAAGCTTTCCTATTGTTTCTCCTTTTTTCTTATTAATAGCTCCAATAGTCTATTTCTTTGTTAGTAAGGAGATTCTAATAGCATATGCACTGATTTTTTTCAGCTCAAAGTTACCCAGACAGACAAGCATCTTTTGAAGGCCAGAGAGTGCAATAGATGAATGTTGTGATAGTAACAGTAAAGACGAGGTATTCTCGGATGTATATATATATAATTTAAATATTGAAAATACTTAATTTCAAAATTTCAGACCACTTTCAAAACTTGAATTCTATGATCAGAATACTTTTTGCTTGATACATTTTAGCCTTGTATGTGCGTTGTGGTAAAGTGGATATCGGCTCGGAACGAGAAATCGGGGAGCTGAGTTCTAATTCCAGCTGAATCCATTGTATTCACTTACGCGCAAATACCCTTGGGAAAGGTATTAATTCATCTCTTCCTTCCAGTTATGGGTTAAATAGCAGGACAGATTGGGTTCTATAGCCTTGGTCGGCAACCAGTCTACCGCAGAAAGCAATGGCAACCTACTGCGGGATAATCTTCTGCCCAGTCAGTCATGTCTCTTTTGAGACATGATCGCCCAAGCATGTATCACGTATGGCACTTAACTGACTGAAGGTACAATGAAATGAAAAAAGATTGTATCACGCAACAATTTTTAGCTTGCATTAGTAAACTAACAGTTTAGTAAACTAAAACTAAAACAGAATGGTTTATAGAGACATGATACATATACAGCAATAATCTTATATACAAATGAGAGAATCTTAGAGAAAGACATTAAAAACTAAGTTGTCCATGTGGCCATGTGAGTTATCATACACTGTGAATAATAACTAGAAATGTTAACAAAACAATGAAAAAGCTCTTTACCTGAGTGTCTAATATCCTAAATAAAATTAAAAGTTTTGTTATAACTGTTTCTATTATAATAATCTGAAAACTAAGTCACATAATAACCACTCAAGGTTTCAAAACATGACACTATAATTCCATGAAAAATTCAAATATTTACATGACATACTTTGCCATGGTAGCACACTGAATATTTGTTGAGTTAATAAATGCTTTCTTCATCATTAAGCTCAGAATATATATATATATTAATAAATATACATATCCTATGTCTATGGCACAACTTGTGCCATAGATGAAAATCTTCAATAAAACAACGTTAAAGTCAGTTATAGTTACATTAAAAACATAGATAAATATATTTCACAACATAATGTTATGATATCAAATAAATATTTGGCCCACATAAACAGCATCCGTCACCCAACTAATAGCAAAATTGACAATTTTAAAAATGATTGCAACTGCCGAAAAAATAAAACCTGCCCATTGAATGGCCAGTGTATGTCTGAAAATATTGTTTATAGAGCTTGAATTCATTCGGATGATCATGATGTTAAATTTTAAGTTAAAAGCACGTCTCACAAGTGGAAGATAAGATTTAACAACCACATGTTGTCTTTAAACAACAGTAAATACAGCAAAAGTACTGCTTGATCCGTACATTATTTGAAATTCAAAAACTTATTCAATTTTTACCTGGAATTTCATAGTTAAATCTAAACCTCATAATGCAAAAGGAGATAAATGTAATATATGCCTTTTAGAAAAACTTGTCATCTTAAATCATAAAAATAATTCTAATTTGCTTAATAAGAAAAGTGATTTAATGACCACATGGTGTTTTAAATTCTTAGACCAAGATTAATATAGATCCCTCTATACATTTGCCCCTTTCTTTCCCGCTTTCTTCATTACTTTCATTTTCTTTTTTTCCCCCGGCTATACTTTTACCAATTATGAATTTAACCCCTTTTAATTTTTGCTCCCTAAATTGTTAATTTTAATTCTAAATTTTACTTTTTAATTCTTAATTTTTATTTTCATTTTTATTTTATTTTACTTCTATTTAAAATTTTAATTTTTTATCTACATGTACTATTTTAATATTTAAATTTTTATGCTTTATGCTTTACACCCCTTAGATTTCTTCTCCCAACATTATATTTAATATTTTTTAATTTATATTTTAATTTAAATTTTTATCTACATGTAACCTTAAAATACTTAAATTTTTAATCTTGTTATTAAAAAAGCAATAACTTAACTTTATAAGATTTAATTTCCATCAATATCGAGTGAACTTAAATTCAATCACTCAAACTGTCAGTTTGAAATATGCACCTGATGACTGCATAATGCATGAAACTCTGAGTTGTGCCATAGATGTAGGATAATATGTATATTTATTAATATATATTATACAGCTCTGTTCATACACTGAGCACTGTTTAATAATACTATACATATATGCACCCTCATACAGATATTAATATATATATATATATATATATATATATATATATATATATATATATATTAATTCAGAAATCAGCCAAATTAAAATATTAAAAAGCTTTACATTATGTATGTACTGAACACTTTTTAATACAACTATGTATTAGTCTAATATGATTCTGAACATTAACTGGTTAATAATTAATCTATATATATATATATATATATATATATATATATATATATATAGTCTGCCTTCTTCTACTGAACACCCATAGCCCAGAGGTAGAATCATTGACTGACGCCAATTCGGTTGGGCTTCAATCCTGGGTTAAAAGCAATTGGAGTCTAACCATACTGATGAGCTGTGATACAGTGAAACAGATCTGTCAGCGGATGACTATATATATATATATATATATATATATATATATATATATATATGTTAGGTTCATTAAAAATGAAATACAGGATGTTGTGTTTTTTTTATATAATTTTTCATGTGATCTTATAATGGTTTTCTTTTCAGAACATAAATTATATATAAATTGCTTTAAAAAATGTTTTATTTATCCAAGCACTTTTGGATATACTTTTAGCCATTATCAGGGATGAATTTTATTTTACTATTAGCTGGACATATAAGGTGTTTGTGCATGTATATGCTTACCATGACTCTAGATACAAATTATACGATCACATGAAAAATTATATAAAAAAATCAAATACAATAGCTTGTCTTTCATTTTTAGTAAAATTTGCATAAAAGAGATATTTCTGCCTAAATACATACATACATATATATTTTTCATCAATGATCATCCTGATGTAATCACTTCCCAAGTTGGCATCTATGCAGATGACACTACTATTTACACTGATCCTGGTAAGAAATCTACCAAAGTAAACCTGGCTGCCACATTTTAAAAAGACCTCCAATCTATGGGCTTGTAAATTTTAATGCCTCCAAAACAATGTTGCTTTCCTTGAACCGCCATAGAGAAACATTCTTACCTACCACTAGAATGGATGACGCTGGTCTCCTAGAGTGCAACACACTATGCCTCCTTGGCTTCACTCTCTCAAATGACCTCAAATGGAATGACTATATTGAATCCATAACTGCATTTATTGCTAGTAAGTTCACTTCACTGTGTCAGGCCAGGAAGCTTTTCTTATCAGAACCTAATTTGTATATTTATAAATCTAGCATTTGTCTGTGCATTGAATGCTATTGCCATATCTAGTTGGGTGCTCCTGCTATTCATTTTAAGTTTCTCGACATAATCCAAAGAAGGATCTGCAATGTAATCAATCTTAACTTAACAGCTCACCTTCAGTCACTTTCTCACCAACATGATATGGTTTCCCTCTGTTTTTTCTACAAATGCTTTCATGACAACTGCATCGACAAGCTTTTTTTTCTCCTGGCACCACGATCTCATGTATTTACTCATGCTACTAGATTGACATCAAGGTTCAACCCTTTTATTCTTGAAATAGTTAAATGTAACCATCTCTTCTACTCTAACAGTTTCTTTTCTCACACCTCTATTCATGGAACTAACTTCCATTTGCTTGCTTCCCTGAGAGCTACTATCTCACAAAGTTTAAATGCAATGTCAATCACCATATTTTATCAACTTAATTCCCACCCATCTCTTTTCTTCGAAATCTCCTGTACCTTTTTTATTCTCTCACAGTAACCCTCTGTTTACCAGGGGCATTTGCGCCTTGCTTGGTGGAAAATGTTTATATACAAACACATACACATGCACAAAACAAAGCTTAAAATATATAATAAACTAAGGGCTCAATACCAAGATTGGCAGGGCTTAAATATAATATAATAATATTGATAGAATAATAATATATATACAATAATTGATAAGATATATTGACACAGTAATTATATATATATATATATATATATATATATATATATATATATATAAACACCATGCCACTTAAAAAGTAATAAAATGCAATGAACAATCTGCACCATAAAAGAAATAAACCCGACATCAATGAAAAATGCCAAAGAGCCAAAATAATAAAAGGCAATAAAAAAAAAAAAACCTAAACCATTTAAAAAATATAAATTAAACAAGTAAAAAGAATCACTGGCATGGAAAGATATCAAATTACACCAAAAAAAAAAAAAAAAAAAAAAACCCACTAGGAAGCAGCAGCAGGTAAGTGGGATCCCTGAAGAGTGAAGACATAATAATAATGCCTTCCCAAATCTTCAAACCCAGCATGACTGAAACAACACTGCTCAGTTAGGTGAAAAACCTCTCCACATGTATTTTATTAAAAGCTCTATGTTGATATTGAGCACTTTATGTAAAAAAAATAAAATAAAATAAAACCTGCAAGTCAAAAATGTCTCAATGTCAGTAAACTAGTGAAAAAAATTAGTAATTTTGGTACTAAACATGATTATAATTCAACTAGCAGTATAGCCCGGTGTTGCTCAGGTGTAATGAAAGCTTTAAAACTAATCCATGGTCCTGGAGCTCAGACTCTTTTGACATTGGCATGAAAGACTAAAGAGCAATAGTTGTTTCCAGTTAAAGCAAAACTGTAGACTGAAAGAAAAATAAATGAATGTAAGTCAAATTTTGATTTCCTGGTATCGATATCAAATAAGTTTTTTTCATCGTAAACTGAATTTTGAAGGCTAAATAAGTCCTCTGAGTAAATGGTATCATGGTTGAGACTAAGAACTACAATTATACCTACTTAGAGCCAAACCTGAAGCAAAAACTAAAATAAAAGGGCTGAAAAACTGATTTTGATCAGGTATCTTGCCTTTTATATGTATATATTATCGATTTTCTGCACTATTGTAAGAACTGCAACCTTGAAACTTATGAATATCGTTTCTTATGTCTTTGTCAATGAGTGTATCAAATTTGATTAAAATCGGACCACTCCTTCTATAACACGATTTTTTCGATTATCGATATTTATTGGGGGTACCTCGACACAAAACCTAGCTAAGAACACTCACAGACGCTTATAGTACAACTGTGTAAATTTTCAAGAAAATTGGTTCAGCCGTTTCGGAGTCTATAGGTAACGGATACACACACAAAGTTCCATTTATAAATAAGTTTAGATAATCTCCCTCTCTCTGTCTATCTGTCTCTTTCTCTCTCTCTCTCTCTATATATATATATATATATATATTTGTCTATGTTTCTGAAATGAAGTATTGTAATTATTTACATAGTTTGAACTTTGATAATGAAGATAAGGACAAGAGTCTGAACAATGTAAATAGTATTAATAAAATAATAAATGATATAATGATATATATTTTGTATATGAAAAACAAATTTAGATAAAGAAGTATGGCAATTTGAAAATGTTTTTGCATGACACGTTTTATCCTTTATGACTTTATCAGGCTAAATTTATATTTATGCTGATGCAACTATATATGCACACAAATGAAAGTGAAACAATGATTTTTAAATTTGTGTTTTGGGTACATAATCTTGCTGATTTTATTTACATTCGATTTCTTTCTTTCCATTACTTTTGTTATAAAAATTTCCCACATTGTGATAATAAATCTGTATGTAAATTTAGTGCAGATGAGCTAGCAATTAATGCTCTTTCTAAACATTTTCATCTTAGTAAATTGTTTTTCTTTTTAACTGAAGTATCATTTTTAAAATCAAAATTGTGGTCAGTCTCAATACAGTAAGCAACTAATTCATTTAATGTGTTGTTTTGTAAAAGATTCTATTTGTGTTCATATACTCCAATTAAAAAAGAAAACAAAACCTGCCTAAAATTTTTCTTAATTTTTTAAATTTAAATTGTCAGTGTCTCCATCTCTCTGTCATCTGTGCATGTGTGTACTTGCATCAACATGAACATAAAATTTGTCCAATGAAGTCCTAATGGACGGAATGCATCACACAAAACTTTTTACACTTTGATATACATCTTTTCTCTAATATATTTATATATGTCATCTGCAGACAGATCTGTTTTGCTGTATCCCAGCTCATCAGTACAGTTAGAAATCCAACTGCTTCTAGCCAAGATTGAAACCCAACCAAATTGACATCAGTCAGCAATTCTACCTCCGAGCTATTGGTACTCGGTAGAGGAAGGCGGAAGTCTAGCCTGTTATATACAGTATGGGTGTGTGTATATATATATGTGTGTGTGTGTGTGTGTGTGATAGAGGGAGCCTGAGAGATACACTTAAAAAAATAATCAAAATTTGGAGGTAAGACAAAGAATTCATGGAATAATGCCACTGCTTCCTTAGAGTTTAGGGAGAAGAAAAAAAAACAAAAATGACAATAGTAATTTAGTAATTAGTATAATACTAGAATTCCTGCAAAATACTCTGTCAAAATATTGATAATTATTTACATTAATATTACAATTATTTAAATAATAAAGATGAGGATATTCATCCAAATAATTCTTTATTTGAATTACTTACATTAGAGCACTAATTTTCAGCTTGTGCAATAAAAAAACAAAAGAAGAAAAATCAATGAAAACTGGTTGACTATAAGACATTGAGAAATGTACAAATCATAACATTCCAAACTTTGGACAATTTGAAAATCATGTCATGCGGGCTCTTTACACATCATTAAATCATAATAAATATAAGCCACAAAATTAGTGAACACTCTTTCCATACAACTATGATTACTAATACAACAGGCTTTTACAT
This sequence comes from Ascarosepion bandense, assembly GCA_037127315.1. Classification (NCBI taxonomy): domain Eukaryota; kingdom Metazoa; phylum Mollusca; class Cephalopoda; order Sepiida; family Sepiidae; genus Ascarosepion; species Ascarosepion bandense. The sequence goes on from JBBBDQ010001308.1 coordinate 5,951,446, forward strand.
TAAATTATATTAGTCAAACAAACTCTTTTGGAAGAATCACGTCTCAGTCAATCAAATCAGGGCCTGAATTAACTCAGCAAGAAGCTTCTCTTCTTTCATGTTGACACCGAGTTTTGGCTTCTTCTAGAATGAAAACCAATGTACAAACATTCTTTATTAGGAGAAAGAAAATCTCATAGACAAATTAATTTTTCTCTAAGATGATTATCTTGCTCAGGAAGTCTGTGAACAAACGTGATCCTTGTCTAGTTGAGGAGAGAATTTTATGACATGAAAATTGACAAGTTTCATCTTGTCTAAATAATGAAGTCTTTTGTAATGATGCTGACAACATATTGAGTCTGAGGATGGATATAGGAATGAACTATAAACAGAAGATAAAATCCTCAACGGAAAAATTATGAGTTTTGGTTTTATGAGAGATTAATTGATGTTTGATTGGTCTCCTTGGCACCAAAAACTTTTTAAATAGATTGGCTAAGTTTTTTGATCAGATATCCAATGTAAGTACTAAATCCACTTGGCATAATCATAAAAGATTCAAGGGTGTGAGGCAGAAGAGTTACTTTTTATTTACCATATTGAATAAGGGGAAGGATTTACTATTTTTGGTCTCTGGTAATTAGGCAGCTATTACAAAATGAAGACAATGCTTTAATTACATTAGATGAAATTAGACGAACCCACCAACTCAACCTGTAACATTCCCGTGATAAAGTTTCTTGTTCATCATGTGATGATTTCAATCATTTTACAAGCTGTACTAGAGACTAGCAGTATCATCATTAAATTTTCAGAGTTGTACTCTGAATTTTCTGATTAATCATAATTCTTAATTTAATGATTGAATAAGTTCTTTGTGAAATCTATGACCATAAAATACTTGTGAAAATTCCCCTATTGCATTGTTAAATATTTGAGCTTAGCAACTTTTAACAATCATAAGTATTTCTTTAGAGCTGTATATAGACTAAGAATTATTTAAAGAAACAAGGGAGTGCAAATAAAAAGATTCAAATTTGAAAAGTTTCTAATTTTGTTGAAGCCAATGTTAAACGCATTCAAATGGCATAGCCTCCTCTATGTTTCCTGTCTTCAAATGTTTTATTTTTCTCATTAAAACCAAATAGGATTGCTGATAGATAATTTTCTTTTTGTTCCTTGCAATCAAAATTGCCTATTATTTATTTGAGGTAATAGCAGGATGTGAAATCAGTAGGTACATCTACAAGAAGATGTTTTTTTTTATTCCTTTATTCTCTCTCAACACACACACACACACATATATATATTAATAATGATAAATATACATTTTTTGCTCATTGATAAGCACAACTCTGAGTTTCATCAACAACCCAATCATGAGTTGCTGACTGAAAACTCAATGTGCAATATTATATTTATACATATAATGCTAAAATACAGCTTTAAGTTAGGCTAGATTCATGGGTTAATGTGCTCAATGTCAGGAATAGATCATATGCAATTATAAAAGTGAATGTATCAGTCAACACCAAGTAGGAACAGTCTGTTTCATGCTTATATGTTCCAGCCAATCATATTGGCTAATGAAACAAACTGTTGCCTCTGAGTGTTAACTTCAATGTCCACTTACACACACACACACACATATATATATATATATATTCAGCTTCAGTGTGAGTAAATGGCTGTACACCAGCATGAAGCTAGCCAGAAATAAACAAATGGGTTAGGGAATTACTTATTTCACTGCTGCTATACAAGAAATTAAAGAGCTGTGTACAGGCAACATGTTACAGGTGTAACACATGTACAAACTTACTGACAGAGCAACAAGTAAAATTATGTAGTAATAATTACCAAAATCTTTTTTCATTAGCATAAAGTTTGCATGATGATGATAGAAATCTTTTAAAGCAGGAGTAGGCAACTTATGGCACAAATGCCACACGTGGAATGCCAAGTAATTTCCAATAGCACACAAATTGTGTAAAACTCAAAGTAACAAAGGATATTGCCAATATTGAGCAACTGGCTAAAACCATGCAAGGACAAGGCTTCTATTAATAATAAAAACAAAAAGCTTTTAAAAACAGTTTATTTCTATCTATGAGGTTTCCATATTATTGTATACATTGCCATATCAAATATATTGTAGAAGAGGTTTATTTATCTTGACTTATATAAAAATGTATATGCTGTTGGCACATTGAATGATTTTGAAACCCTAAGTCAGCACATAGCAAAATGTTGCCAAAACCTGCTTTAAAGCACTTAATAGTATGAATTTTCTATTTTTAATCATTTTATCCCAAGTAAGGCAATAATGCCACCAAGATTCAAGGAGTTAATGGGATTAAAATAGAATAAGAAAACTTTCATGAGGAGAAAGAACAATAAAAGGACAGAATTCAGGAAAACAGATAGTGACTGGTACTTGATTTAATTTTTTTTAAATTGATGGTGGAGTGAAAGAAAGAAGCTGGAAGAGTGTTCTATAGGTGATAAGTGTGAGAAATAAAACTATTAGAATTGAACTTATGGTAGCATTTCACTTGTTGAAAAGTAAAATGATAAGACTTAATTGCCATTCTAATATTATCTTTAAGTTCGCTCAGTTGATGTACTAAATAGGAAAGCTCATTAGAACAACTGCCAAGAAAATATTTATAGAAAAGACAGAGGGAATCCACATCATGGTGGTGGGAAAGTGTCTGAAGTCAAGATGCCAGATCATGAGTGATTACATTATAGATCCCTCTTTGAATATTGCCAAGAATCTAAAGATATATATCAGAAGTACCAGACCAGATATAGCAGCAATATTTGATGGTAGCTTTATAAATGTACAAGATGGATTCTGGTTAGAAAAAAAAAAGTCTAACATGATAATGTGAAGCAACTTTACTAGCAGCAAACTTTGCAATTGATTTAATATAATTACTTCACTTGATGTCAGTGGAAAATATGAACCCAAGAAAATGTAAAGCATTTCTCTCCTGGAGGTTAGCATCAGCCATGCTGATGAGGCAGAAAAGATTTCTATGGTGATTAAGTGATAGCAGTTTTAGTTGGATTTGTTAAAACTTAAAAGCCATTCTTTGTTAACCATTGATTGGAGGTACTTTTCAAGAACAATTGCTAGTTCTACTTTGTTGGACATGTTACTAAGTCAGGAGTAAATGGCTGTGTTATCAGCCTACATGCCAAGTTGGAAGCGAATGACATTTGGAATGTAAATGATGAAGATAAGTGTTGTAACCCTAAAAGGGTCAATCACCAAAACAGAAGTTGGGAATAATAGTATATCAACAAGTACAAGGCTCACACACTGTGTGAAACAGATACACTGCCACAGAACTGCTTATCAGTATAATCACTCTCCTCTATTCCATTCGTGTCCATGCATTTAAGAGGATAGGCACGTCCCATTACTGTATATAGGTAGGTATACAACAATAAGAAACAATGTTGGTCCAAGGATAAAACTCGAGGAGATCTCCTATCTGATTTGAGAAAATACAACAAATACCCCCTGATATAAGACATCATAAAACTGCAACACTGATGGAGAAACAACAAATACTGATGTCTTGCATCATGAGAGCTCCGTAATTGTGAATCTATGTAGATCTTGTAAATATCTATAAGTCTACTATTCATCCATGCTTTGAATATGGCTGCCATTTATGGACTGGTGGTCATGCTATTTATCTTGAGGTCCTTGATAAGATCCAAAGAATCAGTAATATTATTGGTCCTGATCTGGTGACTCAGCTTCAGTAACTTCCTCTGCACTTTTTCTATAAATACTTTCATGTTAATTGTTCCGCTGAACTCTTTACTATGTTATCTAAACTTTTTAAAATTTAAATTAAGTACTAGACAGGCATCTAGATCTAATCGAAGTACAGTAAAACTGGTTAGATGTAACTGTAAATCTATGGTAACAGTTTCTTTTCTCACACTTCCATGGTAATTGTTCACATGAGCTCTTTACTATGGTATCTAGACTTTTGCATTTAAGTGCAATACTAAACTGACATCAAGATTTCATCAATTTGAAGTTGGGCTGGCTAGATGTAGATATAATTTCTATGCTAACAGTTTCTTTTCTCACATTTCTCACTTGTGGTACTCCCTTCCAGCTCCATGCTTTTTAGCCAACTTTAATTGAAAAAAATTTAAATGCAATGTCAATTGCTATTGATTGTCCTCCTGATTTGTTTTTTCTTCCTGCTCATTATTAATGTTTCTAATTCTTCCTCATCAAGTAATCCCTTGTGTTCTAGTGGCATTACTGCCTTCCATGGGCTGATGCCAATTAAAAAAAAATAATGACTAAAAAATTTGTATTTTTTAGTGAATTAATTTCACAATCTTTTATGAGGGAGACATTCTTATTCTAATCCAACAGAGGGATACTGAGCTAAGTAACACTTTAACTTGAAATAAATTACATTCTAAGTAAAACATCTAAAAGTGGGGATTGAACTTCATACTCCAATATTTTCAGGTACATTTTCTGAACTAATAAACAACTGGAAAGCTTAAACTGATCACTTAATCATTTGAGTTAATGGCTTAATTATATGAATTGATTCATTACTGAGTGTAATTACTTGATTTAACAACTTAATTATTTGAGCAAAATACTTACTTAGGATGATGAGTTAATTATTTGAGTTAAATCCTCAAATAATTAAGTAATCAATTCAAATAAATAATTGATGACTTTAATGAGTTTAATATTTATTTGAAGTGATTAATTATTTGAGTTAATTCAAGATAAAATATAATTAAGTGCAGTAAAGACAGAAAAAAAGAAGAAATTTTCTTTAATAAATATATATATATACACACCCACATGATGTGTCTGCCCACATTTCATAGGGACAGCCACTTTAGTGGATGAGGTGGTTCCTCCCACAAACTCTAGAAATCCAGTGATTGTGAAGATGATGATGAGACAATGGGGAAAAACTGTAAATGACGTGTTTCTTCAGAGAACAATAGATGAACAGCAAAAATTGCTGTTTATAGCTTCCACCCTTTGTCTTCTCACCGCCATTTTTGTTTCAGATACAACTATTCATTCTATAATCACATATCATATGATTGTTTATGGTCTTGCATAGCTTGTGCAATACAAGATGGACACTTAGCATCAGACAGCTTTGATTCTATGACAAGAAACCATCCAAGGTAATTGGCAATAGCTTGTGCTGCATCGCATACAATTCCTGTAGAGAGTGAACAAGCAGGTTCAGTAATGCACAAATCATGCTGCCATGATATGACCTCTGACACTGCAAGCATATATTTGACTGTACCACACACAAACACATGTGTATGTGTGTGTGTGTATATATATATATATATATATATATATATATATATATATATATATATATATTATTATAGTGAACATTTGAAACAGACAAGCCATTTTTATTTTTACTTTAAACAGTGTGCATAACGTCTATCAGTTGGTGTATCCAAAAAATCTTAATAAATGTGTTCTCTGCCAGGAATCCAACCTGAATCCTTGACCTTTTATAGGAGAAACCACTGTTTGATCTGTTATAATTGACTGCTCAGCTACTATGATTCTCTTTTCAAATATATATGGTCGATATAATTATTTACAAAATTAGGTAGATCAAGAACACAGTTCTTTAAAGGATATATAAATAGTAAATAATATTGGTTCATTGTAATTTGGACTTTGGAAATAAATCCTTATTTTTGATGATGAGGTTAGCTGTTTTAATTTAAGTACAAGAGGGTATGAGAATTCATTTTCTCGCTTGCTTTTCTTCAAAGACAATTACAACTCAAAACAAACACTTATCAACAATGGATTTTCAAATTATTTCGTTGACTACCACATTAATATTTTCTACAAAAAGCAAATGCAAAGCAATTAAACAGGATGAATCTTCACTTCCAAACATCATCTGAAAATATGCAACTCCCATCAACTTAAACAAAAAAATTTAAATAATCTATTATAATTTAATTAAAATTTAAAACACCTTACCTCAGGTAGTACTGCTCTGGCAACATAGAGTCTTCCAGCAGCCACTATATATATATATATATATATATATATATATATATATATATATAGGGTGCGATGGATAAATTGTCATCTAACTTATGCAAAGATGAAATTAACACTGACATCTTAATTTGTAATGAAATCCATAAGAATTGAACATGAAGATTGTATCTATTTTAAAATGTAAGATAGAAAACCAACTTGTTCTGAAAAATTGCTGTTTGCCAGCATGGTTAAAAAAGAAAACAAAAAAAAAATATCTTACCCTTCATAGAGTTGGAAAAGCAAATAATTTCAACCTGTTCACGTGCTCACTCCTCATTGTAAGCTTGTTTAGGCAAATAATATGACTAAGTGATGACAAACTTTCAATTCACACCTGCCAGTTTTGTTGCATTTCTCTTACCATCAAAGTCTTTTACAATAATTTTCAGGTTATTTAGTTCAAGTCAATATTTCTTTTTATGGGAGACAAAATGAATGTATTGCCTTTCAGTATATTTCCATCATAACTAAAAAGGATTGAGGAAGCACAATAATACTACTGGATAGAGCAAGTCTTCAAATACAAAATTTCTAATTTTGGTTTTGCCTTTTTTAGGCATGCTTCATTTGGTGAGTTACCTGTTGTTCAGGACTGCCCAGAGCATTTCTTTTCATACATATCACTGTCACTATTTTTCAAATGCATTGCCTGTTACCTAATCATGATCACATTCAGTTTCCTTAAACTTCCAGAAAGCATGAATCAATGCTAATAGATGCAGTTTTTCTACATGGTGGTATTAAATTATATACATCAGCTTCATATGTACTTTCATGAATGAATAGATAATGCTGATATATAAAACAAAGACAAAACCTAAGGAAGACTTACTGCCATACCAACAATATCTCCTCTGACATTGTGGGCCAACATAATAAAAAAAGGACACATTATTTTCAGTGTGACCTTTGTAACTTTGTTCTTTTTGATGTTGTAAAATGAGTTCATGAAGATTGTACATCAATCTCAATCTTAGTTGCTGATTGGAGGATAGTTTTTATCTACATTCGTAAATTCAAAATAGGTGAAAAGAAACACTCTATTGAAAATGATTCATAACTTATTTAATACCACCAGATTTGCATGGGGCAAAATGTTGTTGCAGTGTGCCCGATCACCATTCCCACTTTGTGCAAACAATCCCAGATACGCCTGTTGGCAGAGAATGGTCACGACCCATGTGTGCTAAAAATAGCAATGACCTCTTTTCAAACAAACAAAACAAACACAAAACCTTAATTTTTGCCACGAGACAAAAACAAAAGACCTTTAATTTCAAATTGAAATTAATTTTAAAACAGTCAACAAACACCAAATACACTTTTGACTGTAATTAATACGGCCTAAAATTAATTATAGTCATTTATTTGTTTAGTGGGCTTGCTGCTGTTGTATAAATGTTTTTTTATGAATGCCAGCAATTTCACAGCAAAGCGGCTTTCGGCTTGGGGTGCTCCTGTCTTCCGGCTGGGCTGGAAATGACCAATTAAGACTGAATAAGACCAGTTTAGACCAGTTTTGAATCTATCCATTGCGGTGGATAGGTAATGTTTTGACCAGTACCTGGGCATACTCGCTCAGGTTCCCCACATTAAAAAAGACCTTGTGTCACATCTCTCTCAAGCGGGGGAGAAGAGTAAATATCTCTCAGCTAGCGGGGCAAGGAGCCTCACTGCATCGCGACTTTGACGCACCCAGTCAAGTTGACTGAGCTCGGCAGCCCTTTCAGCTCACTCCTGCAGTTTCCAGCAGCATCCAGATCACTCCTGCTGTTTCTAGCTGCATCCAGCTCACTTCCACAGACCCCAGCTAATTCCTGCAGCTTCCAGTGACTCTGGCAGCCACCAGCTACCTACTGTGGCATTTCACTGACATCCCACTACCTGTTTCAGTGCCCACTAATCTCCAGCAACCGGTTCCAGTGCTTACCGATGTCCAGATACCACTCTCAATACACGACCTCCACCACCTTACCATTCACCATTCGCTTAAGAAAAAATAAAGACACGATTTGCATCGTCTCTAACTGACCATTTGTATGTGTCATTCTTCTTTGCTATTGCCATCTCCTTTCCTTGCCTTTGTGTTGATTAGCATTCACACCTCTCAGCCCTCTCCGCAACAATGTATTGTGATCTTTAAAGTGGTAGAATTCCATAATTAATTTGTTTTTATTTCAAATTAACAATGTAGACAAGAATAGCACAACAAATGACAGTTTGTGGTTCAAGTGCACAGATGGTGGCATTGTCCATGGAACTTATGCTTCACTAGATGCCAAAACTATCAATAATTGGTCTTCCCAGCTGTAAGTACAGGATCTGTAACAGTGGTTCTACTAAAGGTTGCCAAGGATACCATGAACCAAACATGTGGGCATGACAAGGTTTTAGAGTGAATGGAATTGAAAAAGAAATTTACACTTAACATCAAGAAGAGACAGCTAAAGTTTGTAGGACATGTAATGAGGAATAAAAGCTTGGAGAACCTGATACTCACAAGACAGAACAAAAGAGAGACAAGGAAAAGTAGCATATGATATACTTAATAGGCTTGATCAAGTGGATGGCAGAGCAAAGTTTGAGAGAAATAACAAGGGATAAGGGGGATGTGGAAGGTCATGATCACCTACATCATGAAGGGGCACTGCATACAGAAGAAGAAGAAGTAGATACCCACAAAAGCAGCCATCCTGCAATATCCAGACTGGAGGAAAATTGGAAAAACTTAGAATTTTAACATGGTACTGTACATTTACTATTCTACTATTAAAAATAAAACAAGTTTTATGAAAATTGATTTATAATTAATAAAGTTGTTAACAATTTCAAATAGGGAGTTTCTTTACACCAACCATATATTTATGTACAGACTGCAAACCTTGTTGTTTCTAATCAAAATTACACCATCAAATCTAAACAAGCAATGACTAATATAGTGTATGAATTTCAGTGCCCAGTACAGGACTGTGTTTCTTGTTATAAATCAATTAGATTGGATATACAACTGATACTTTGTCTACATGTCTTACATTCTACCTATTCAGCTGAGGGCAATAAAAAAAACATTTTTACATAATTTACAAGAATGCCGAAAACAAAATTTTGCTTGAAAATACAAAAACACTATTTAAATCACAATGTTAAAAGCCCCTCACTATAAGAGAGTCACTATATATCAAAGATTTTTCTCCTACCATCAACCTTACATTATTAAACAGTGGAAATGGAGTTTTGAAAGTTTTTTTAACAACAGACAGAAGCTTGCACACATCACATGGTAGCTTTCAAAAAATGATCCTTTTTCAAGAACACAAAATAAATTATGTTTCATCAAAATATCACGAGAAAATAACAATATCAGAAAAATAACATCCTTGAGAATGGCCAATGAAGTGGCTGAAAGCACTTTGAAAGCCAATAATTATGGAACATTTTTACATTTCTAATCTCTAGCAAAAAGAAAACATGTAAGAATATTGGAAAAATTAAATAAAAAATTAATAAAATCATCCTTGTCACTTGTTTTTAAAGAAACATGTTTAAAAGAAAGATTGCTGCCCAAAATAAACATATATACATATATATATATATATATATATATTTAAATATTTAATATGTTTAAAAGAAAGATTGCTGCCCAAAATAAACATATATATATATATATATATATATATATATATATATATATATATGCCCATCTAAAAAACAGAATATCATAGAATTCAATATTTTTATTTACTTGTGGACTAGTCTCCTTATTATCACTGTTGCTGTTATTAAATATTTTGGCTATTGTGTCTCCTGCCTTTATCAGGTATATATTGATCCAGGTAATTTCAACCTGAACACTACATCAAGTGTATGTCAACCCAGAAGATTCCAAATTGAAACCTGTATTTATGGGTTGTACATTGTTTTCATTCCACTAACATAGTCTAAGGATATCTTGCCTAGTTCTTATTTTTAATATTATTCTTATTGCTCATCTTGTTTTTGCTAAGTCTAAATCCATACTGCCCAACCTGGAGACTGAACTCACAATTATTATGACTATTAAGATCATTCCGTCTTTAGATTTTATGCATCAAGGAGCATATCGTTTGTCTTGCTATTTCTTGAATTCCTTTATGCACTCCTTCTCTATTTATGGTGCTCATTTTTATTGAGCAATTTATCCTTTGTTTTGCTGCATTTGTTCCTAATGTTCTATTTTCCAGTGCTTGCGATTTCCTTTTCATCAAGGACTTCATGAGAATAACAAGGAAATTCTAAAGAAAAGGAGAACTAGAATGACAATGATAAGATACTTAAAATGAGAAAGAAACACTTCAAATTTATGGAATATATTATGAGGAAAGAGGGCTTGGAAAATTTAACACTCATAAGACAGACTGAATAAAGGACAGTGAGAAACAGTAAGTAAACTACTTAAAGAAACAAAAAGTGATGGTAAAGAGAAACTATTGTTTAGAGCAATCAGAAACAGGAAGCTATGGAGAGTCATGATCTTTTACATCTTCAAAGAGCATGGCACAGATAAGATCATTAGTATTATATTTTCTGACCAAAGTGCTCAATCATTCAATATTAATGAAAATAATCATTAATTATCCTTGTTCATTTCTTACTTTATATATTCTCTGATGGCTTGAACTAATTTATTGGTGTAAATATGTTATTTATAACTCTGCCTGCTCGCTATGTAAATTTACTTTTGACAGTACTAAATATGCATATAATCAAATGAGTATTCTGAAAATATTTTCTCGATCTGAGAAAAGAAATCTTTTACAAGTTTTTATGTTTGATTAAATTTTATGTAGATATTGCAAAAACAAGAAAACTGTTGCTGTACCATGTAAGTACTCACTCATCCACAGGTCATATGATGAAAACAGAGTTTAATTTCTTCCGGAATATCATCCAAAAATACCAGAGCCATAAAACACATTTTCTGACCTATCAGAAAAAAGCCCACACAACAGCTGTTGTTGAGCCACTGACCAATTTTAAAGCCAATACTGATTTCACAAATGTAGGCTGATTTGGCAAGTCTGGTATTAGCAATGAACGCCTACAGTAGGCAAGCTTAACAGAACCCAGCAGACAATATAACTACTGAAGGCTATCAGCGGCAAGACCAAAACACTTCCATCTGTAGGGATACAGAACATGATTATCTTCCTTTGGTGGTGATAAACCACATGATGGCTGTTTAATTGATACAGATGCTATTTAAGACAATGACTTAACCATCTCAGTTATCCAAACAATTACTCATCTGAAATAAAATACTAAATCGTTTCTTTAATTAAGAAAAAGAAATGATTTACTTAAATATATGAAAACAAGTGGCTACATTGGATTATAAGTGAGATATCAACATATCTATATTGATAATAGCATCAAATACATAAAGATGGTAAATTCACCATTTCTTTGTTATCTTCAGATAATATGGCAGAAACATGATTTTGTTTTATTTTAAACTTGAAAAATAAACTGCCACAAGTTATTTCTGCCTTCATCATTTTAGCTCAGAGATGAATAGTAATTTTGTGATTGCATCATACTTACATACTATAAAAAAAGTTAAATATAGTGTCAGTAATTGATAACCCAAGTAAACTATATATGACTATACTTGATGATTACAAATATATAATAAACATCAGAGGAGCATATCAGTTAAGAGATTGTAATGAGATGAAGAAAGGTGAAAATATAAAAGCAAATAAATGAGGAATAATCACTAAGCTTTAGGCAAAAATTTGGGACAGTATAAATAAGATTGAAGAGCATATTGAGCAAAATAAGGATTAAAACATGAAAGAAGCTGACACAAACTTGATGATCTCATGGAAAAATCAAAACACTTCATTATCTAAATTGCGACATGAAACCAAATGTTGCCAAAATGTATTAATCAAATGTTATCAATATTTTTATGTGACACACACTGTAAGAATCAAAAGTAAAAAAAAAAATTATTTCAAACTGTAGAATTTGTGAAGAACCATGATAGTGACACAGAGAAAAAAATAAATATAATCACTTAAGAATGCAGTATCTTCAGTAGCTGAATCATTTGATACTGTTTATATTCTTCTATGTGCTATTCTTCAAAATGTGGGTGATCATGGCTCTCTACAATTTCATGTCTTTTGTAATTCTTAGTAAATTGTAAGTTTTTACTATCTCTCCTGAACCCATTTGCAGAAGCTCATGAAGTAACTTATGTGTTATTTTTCTCTGACCCTCTTGCCTCCAGTATATCCTGTGAGTGTAAAATTTTCAAAGCTCTTTCCTCATTATGTGCTCTAGAAATTTAAATTCTCTTTCTGATATATGTTCCAAAAAAGTGAATATTGTGTTTTTGTTTCACATTCTGAAATTAAAAGGTTAAAATAATCCTTGATTAAATGACACTAGGTATTTGCCAGTGCCTACTTCCAACCTCTTTAATCCATCAATTTATATTTTCCCTATCAAAGTTCAAAAAACATAACCAGGTTAAACTTACTTTAGTATTTCTTTCAAATGATATTTACTTTTGTCTGATTCATATTTAACAACAATCAAATATCATTATAGACGGATACTCACCTAACACCCACACACCATGTTGCAGAGAATAAATATTGGCAGTCACTTGCTATGCTACTGCTATTTTCATGTTTGGATGAATTATATTCTTTAATTCCAACAGTTCAGACCTTCACAGCTAGAATCTACGATCTATATACACAAACTCAACTCATTCTCATCCACTTCATATTCCATTGGTAAAGAGGAAATTTTGCTCAAGAATTTTCTTGGTAAAGAGGAAATTTTGCTCAAGAATTTTCTTGGTAAAGAGGAAATTTTGCTCAAGAATTTTCTTGGTAAAGAGGAAATTTTGTTCAAGAATTTTCTTGGTAAAGAGGAAATTTTGCTCAAGAATTTTCTTGGTAAAGAGGAAATTTTGCTCAAGAATTTTCTTGGTAAAGAGGAAATTTTGCTCAAGAATTTTCTTGGTAAAGAGTAAATTTTGCTCAAGAATTTTCTTGGTAAAGAGTAAATTTTACTCAAGAATTTTCTTGGTAAAGAGTAAATTTTGCTCAAGAATTTTCTCTCGCAGAACTGTTGCATTATAGAACAAGCTACTGAGGATGCTTAAAAGATCACAACAACCTTAACCTCTTCAAGTTAAATGCAAAATGTTTTATGTCCTACATATGTTCATAATATGCACCTCTTTCTGCATCCTTGTATGAAGTTAAACCAACCTCATTTAATAATGCTCTACCTTGGGCCTTGTGGGAATAATAGTAAAAAATAATAAAACAAAAGACAAAAAACATACAGATATCAGGAGGAAATATACCATTTAGTTAAGTTTCCTAACCATTGACATCCTACATAGAAAGATAAAAGTAAGATAAACTAAGAAAGGAGTTTTATATTTAGGGACATGCACTTGAAATGCCTTTGTAATAATGAGGCTAATAAAGTTTTTGTAAAAATATATCTGTGGTTTGGCATCAAATTTAAAATAGAAATATCAATATTAATGACTAATTCAGACCAACTCAATAGTACTTTACAATAAAACCTGACTTTGTCAACTGTATAGTTTAGAATATGAACTACCAGATATAATTTATACTTGATTTCAAAATTTTCCAACTTAACTTTTTCCTCTGAGATTTTGGTTTCTTGAAAGATCAAATATTTTTTAGTTATATTTCTGAAAAAAAAAATTACATTTTACTTAAACTTTTCTAATATATTATAAAAGATATAATCTTGTTAGTTTGGCAAATGAAATCATTTTGCACTACCCACTGATACCGGTATTCAAGCTCAAATTTTAAAGCTCGATGTGATTGATGATTTTCAAAGTAAGCTTACATCTCCTCCTAAGTTGTTAGTTTAGAGAAACATGTTTCTAGTTTCTTATTTTGGTCTTGTACCAGATGAAGCTCACACACACATAAGACAACAAAAGAAAGAACAAAAATGAAAGGTTTTGGAGAAATAGAAAAAAGTTAAAAAGAAAAACAAGAAAAATATAAGCAAAAATAGAGAATAAAAAAATGTCCAAGACAAATTACAAATTTCTCTACAAAGGGGAAATTAAATCTCTCAATTCATATTTTCAGCAATTATTCTTCACTTTAAGTGAAACTACATGGTTGATATGAGACAAATCCTTCAAAATTAATAACATTTTAATAACATATTTTCATACAGAATCCAAAACTTAAAAACTTCGTATTCAACTCATATATGACACAAAGACAGAAATTATAAATTTAATAAATCTTTAGAAAGAGATGGATGTCAAAGTAATGATTTATTGGAAACAAAAAACTGTAAATTTTACAGCTCTAAAATAAATTTAGACATTATTCTCTGAAAATCTACCTATGAGATATCCACATTTTCAAACATTACCTCAAGCCATTAGCCAATCAGAAATTGTCAATATTACTTTCTTTTTGTTTTAACGTCATTGTTAAGACCTACTTGTATTGAGATAGATGAAATCATCTGATAATTGCTCAAATGATTTAAGATTAACCATTGATTAATTACTTTCTTTTATAGTAAATCGATATTATTAACAACAATGGCGTATCATATATCAAATCCTGAAAAGTAAAATTCATCTCTATTCAGAAGCCAGTGATACTGCAGATTTTACAAAAGAGACACTCACACAATAAAATATAAAAGTTTGTATTGATATTAAATCTAAATAAAACACTGGAGTTGATGAAATAAAATTATATCGAAAATAAAGTATCATGTACTTTATACTCATAAGTACTAGAAAAATTATCTGTCTATATTTTTGAGATGAGGTGTTGTAATTATTTACAATGTTCAGACTGTTATTTTGATCTTTGTTGACATATTCACAATATTTTGGCCATTGTACAGTTTGGTTCAGGTGATAACTAAGACTTGTGATATCTGAAAGAGGCATGAGAAATTAGAACAATTTATCTCAGTGAATAACATAAAGAACTCAGTTAGAAATTTCAATCACCTGAAGAAGGTTAGAGCATGCAATGGCCAAAATGTCATGAATATGGCAACAAAGTTAAGGATAACAGTCTGAACATGGTAAATACTGTAAGGAAAATTATTTTGGTAAAATTGAATATAATCTTGGGTCAATTCAGACACATTTTTCGAGGACTTTCTTTTTTTACTCACTGTTCAAGATAAAACTCTATTCTCTTAGTTCCTTGAACCTTAATATTAATACAATGTAATACTTTTTTAAATAACTTAAATAACTTGCTGAGCTGTATTACTCTCCATAGCCAAGTGGCAAAACATGCTGAATTTAATGGTGGCTTCTCATATAAAGAGGAATTGAGCCCTGTTGGAGAGCACATTTCCTTTATTAATATTTCTCAAGTGTGCAGACCAAGAGACATAAGACATGCTATTTCAAATAAAAATAAAAATGGGGCTTCTATTTCAAATATGAGTATCCATGATAACAACATTTGAAGTAATAAGAAACAATTATACAGGATGAAAAATATGGGGCATTCTGAGTCCTGCAAATCATGGAACAAACAACTGCATCTCTCTAACCAGTGTTAGGGTTCATGCCCAGCTAAAAACCAGGATGTTACTGGTGTGAATTTTTAAGACAAGTAGCCCTCTTCCTATTTAGAAGATGAGTATAGTAAACTTTTCCTTACACTAATCTGGTCTTATGTAAGGCTTACACCTATGGTAAGATGAATAGATAATGGTAAGCTTTAAAAGTTAAACAATGGTATATCACCCAGCAGCATCAATGTTTGATATCTAGAAAAAGGATTCTGAAGGCTCATTTCTAAGGTAGATAGGTTTTCTTTTCATTCAATTTTGTAATCATTTCATATGAAAATAATGGGAGGTCAAGACTGATAACAATGCACATTTATAGAAAAGATACAGTTTACATTTATTCCCTTCATTAGGACCTGTGTTTTTTTTTTCATGCTTTATGTTATAAGCAATTGTGATACTCTGCAGATTTCTTGACGTTATGATCTGTGAATTGCCATGACTTCTTGGAGAGCTTTTCCATTTCCTATTCTACAGTTTAGATTTCAGAAATTTCTTTCACTTAGGCAGATTGTCCCACAAAGCTAGAAAGCCAGATATACTCTACTATTTAACCAATATTTGGTGGGTGGGAGTGATGAAATGAAATCCTAACTTTCCAAGGACGTTTACATGAAAGTGAACACAGCAGATAGCCAGAATGTGAACACAGCTGACTAATTCCACTTTCTATACCAATAACCCGAACACTCACACATCTATATTTGCACCATTTTTTTTCTGTCATGTTTCTTAATAAGATGCTTATCTGACTTTTAATGGAAACATTTTTGAGAATTGTTTATTTTTCACAATTTCTTTTCTGATAGTATGAAATGGATAAACAGAAATTTAATAAAGAATTTATTTTTTCCAGTTTTGATAGAATCCAAAAGAATCTATGCAGGCTTGTTAGAGAAGAATTGTTTTTCCTTCTTTAAGCACGTTTTGAATAGGCAAAACACCACAAGCCTATTCCTATGTGAAATGTTCTAACATGCTATGTTGCACTAGTTCAGACCTTCACAGCTAAGACTTGCCATGCTGTATACACAGGGAGCAATCATCTCTATTCCTTTTATATTCCATTAATAAAATAGAAATACTATTCAGACAGTTTCTTCTTAAAAACCCCTTCTTATATATGAATGAATCAGCTTTTTAATTATGCAAGTTGAGAAAATTGTTCCATGTATTCTTGTAAACTAATACATAGATGTGGCTAGATTAGTGCCAGACACCCTAGCTATGCCACTAAGCAAGAACTAGGTCTTGTCTGGATGTTTTTTTAAATCAGCACACAGTAGAGAGTTTGTATTAAGAATGAATACTGTTTGTACAATTAAAGGAATGACATGTTCATTATGGAAACTGAATGTTTAAGTATTTAGGTCTTGCTGCAAGTACACTTTTATAATCCTATATCCTGGTGTGGGACTAAATACTAAATATCTAAGACATATATTTCCAGGTGAATAACCATTTCAGCAGAAATGAAACATAATGTTTTGAATGGAGCAGAGAAGAAGAGGAGAGAGTTGCAGAGAAGAATGAGAAAATAAAATACCTTCCAAAATTAACATCATAGGTTAACATCACAGGTGCAACATTAACATCACAGGTGCAACAACAGGCACTCAAACAATTCCTTCAGATACAGCATCTACATCAGCACCAACTCTTGCAATGTCAGCCACTAGTACCATTTCATCAGATATGCCTGCATCTACACCTATGTTTGCTACCAATCATTCAGTTTCAGTAAACATACTATCATTGCTTGTTTCTGTTGCTGCTACTGGTAACATTTTATAAAAGGAAGTATCCAAGTCAGTAATAGTAAAAGAATTTGCAATGCAAGAGACAGATCTAGAGTTATGGAACATTAATGATACTAACACAATAGATTACTGGATCCATCATGTCAGAATCATGATAGCAACCTTTTAAACTCCTGCAGAGTGTATAGATTAACTGAAGTAGAGAATATGAAGGCAAGGTATTTATCAAATAATGTATTCAAATGGGAACTACAGATTGGCAAGTGTGCAAAATGTGAATGGCTACTGCTGTCACCATCCAAGGTCATTTGCCCTGCTTTACATGTTGCCTTTTTTTCAAGAAAATATTGTTGAACATGAAAATAGAGAAGAACATTGAAAGTGCATGACAGTGAGCAAAGCCTCCTTTGCATATACATATGCATACATACAACCCACACATTCAATGCCAAGTGATTATTGGTTAACCCCACATTCAACACTGAACAATAATTGGCTCAAAAGCATGCTCACTGATTGGTTGATGTCAACCAATGAGATTGTTGTCACATACAAGATGATATTTTGCTGTGCAGCACACTGGATGCAGCCAGTGACTATTTAAGCAATGCACCCACATGTTGCATCTTCACTGAGGCTCCAGCTGCCTAGCAGTTGGGGGCAGACATCATAATCGTCACTCACTCACTCTTACACCTGCACCTCAACTGCAGGTAGCTGTCAGTAGTGCACAAAATCTTCTCACACACATGCATACACTTTAACACTTTCATCTAGAACTTTCCTCAATGACATACTCATTCAACAAGTGTAACAAGAACCTTTTCTAAGAAGTTTATAAGAAAACCCTAAAAACATTTCAGAACAATTCATTTTTGATTGAACTTAAATCTTACAGTCAAAGAGAGGCAACTCTTGACTATTTTCACTGTTCAATTAAATGCATGATTTTTCTTTTAATATTGAATGATTGTAATTTTGTTAATACATGTATATATTGTTACAATTTGTCATTAGTTCTTTTTGGTATGAGTCTTGTGTGATGTTTTCTAATCCTAAATTTAAATGAATGTAATGGGTTTCTAGTAAGTCCACCACAAAGGCATATTTGATGTCATAATGAAAGTGGAAATGTAGTTTCTTTATTACCTGAGTAGCAATATTGGCATAAGGTGTTGATATGTGTGGTTTCCCTAATTCGATTTTTTTATCTCCAGAGGTTTGTGATTTTGTAGAGAAAATCAGATTATTGGTTTCGGCAAAAAATGGAAACTATTTAGGTATACTAGAGCTGCTGAGTAAATTTCACCCATTCTTTGAAGAACATCTCAAAATGTATAGAAATCCTGGAAAAGGTAATCCCTCATATTTATCTACAAATATTTGTGAGAAATCTATTGAATTAATGGAACAACTGGTTCTTTGTACTATTCTTGAAAAAGTAAAACAGTTAAAGTATTATTGAATAAGTGTAGATTCCACTCCAAACATCTTACATCCAAATCAACTGACATTTATTGTTTGATACATTAAAGGCACTGACCCTGTGGAACATGTCTTGATGTTCATCTCCATCTTTTTTCATGTAGCAAAGGATCTAATAAATACTGCTGTGAATTTTTGTAATGAGAACAGGATTACACTATCAAACTACTATGGTCATTCATACGATAAGGCCTCAAATATGTCTGGACAAAATGCATTCATCAACTTAATGAGTTTGACATCTATTTTGTTAACCTGATTTATTTATGAATTTGTCTGTTTGAAACTGCTGTGTCTATTCTATCTAAAACTTTTGATCCATCTGTGTAAAATGGCTTGTCGTCACAATATCAGTCTCTTAATTCTTCATACATACTTTTGTTAATTGTTTCATTTTTTGTGTTAATGTTAGGTCTATTTTAGGATTGGAGATTGTCCATAGAGCTACCTTATTTATTGTGACTGGTGTTACATTATCAGGTTCATTAATTCCAAGTCCAAGAAATGGCTGTTGGTTTATTTCTATAGAACTGGATATATTAAGGTTCATATGTTTTTTACTATGCTAAGTTATTTGGGTTGGATTGTAGCTTCAGTGCATATTGAAGGGATAATTTTCTCCATCTCAGAGATATCGGTGGTTCATTGACTTCTCATACAATAGAACTCTTGAATTACAGGAGGTAAAAGGTCATCAAACAACTGCTAGTTACACTGACATGTTAAGAAAGGCATCACTAATTACTAAAGGCCCTTGTGTATGTGGAGACAACTGGATTTCCCAATAGGACAATGCTGCAAACCACAATGCTCGAAGGTTGAGTTTTTTTATAGAAATTTGATAGTTGATGTTGATCTGGTACCTGGATGTGCACTTGGTTATTAAGGATATATAGATCAGATGGTTCAAGTACAGATTTTATAATTTGATAGTTTGATTGGGGTTCCTAAAGTCTACATTTTGGTGTATGCATTAAAATCTCCCATTAGTAGAAAAGGAGTGGGAAGTTGGCTAATTAGCCTTTCTATTCCAGTTTTCTGTGTTTTGGAGGAATATAAATGGAATATATGATTCTTGTTCAATGAATTCAAGCTTTTACTGCCATGGCCTGTAGGCTTGTTTTTAATTGTAGTTTTTCATTGGGTATTGATTTTTAACCAATATTGAACTACCCCAACTTGTTCCATTGTCTATCGTTGATACATTTATTTTGTGGTAAGTCTGACATCCTTTAAAGGAGATGTCAGTTATTTTGAGAAATGTCTTTTATTTTGATTCTGATTTGTATTGAGGTTCGATTGGGTTTTGGGCTGTCAGTTTTCTGTTGGTGGAGTTTTTCATTTGAGATGTTGTAAGTGTTTTGTCATTGAGAGGTTGTTGTCAGTGAATTTTGTGTTAGATTTAGATTGTTTGTGGATAGTTTTGGTTCAGTGGTATGAGTCATTTTTAAGTTTACAATTGGTTTTAATGTTTTCAGTATGTTTTTTTAAATCTTTAATTAAAAATGTTAGCTTTTGTGTTTCATGTAATTTGTTTGATGTTAAATGTTCATAGATATAGCTTTATGTTGCTTGGGTAATTTTTAGTAGAATTTCAGAATCATGTTTTCCTTTGACTTCTACCAGTAACTTATTAATTCTACCCATTTTTTAACTGCTTTTTGAGTTATTCAAGATGCTAAAATGTATTCTGTTAAAAAAATTAACAAGTTTCTGTTTTATAGGTTCTATTACAAAAGGTGACAACTTCGTTATTAGTTTGTCTTGTATTGGTTATATCACTATGTATTTCAAAATTTTTTCCTTTGATTGATTTTCTGTCTAACTTTTTGTGTCTATATCAAAGTGTAGTGTTTTTTTTTTTGCCTTTTTGGTGCTC
This sequence comes from Ascarosepion bandense, assembly GCA_037127315.1. NCBI lineage: Eukaryota > Metazoa > Mollusca > Cephalopoda > Sepiida > Sepiidae > Ascarosepion > Ascarosepion bandense. The sequence goes on from JBBBDQ010001308.1 coordinate 5,972,282, forward strand.
ATACTTTATTTATTATTATTATTCATCAGCCATGCTCTCGACCCACCTCGGAGCCCCATATGAGGGAGATGATTGGGGAGAAATCCCCTTTGTCTCATTCCTCCTGCACTACATGATTCATATACTCAAATATGGGGAGGGTTCCAAGCAGCTGTTATATCTGGAATTGTTCACCCCAGTATGAGCTTTCCTCAGAGGTTGAAACAGCCATGTCAGACTCCTTTGTTCTCAGTGTGATTGACCCTATAGCCACTATTTACTAAGTCAGTTTAATATTTGATATAGTAAATCTAATTGCATTTTGTTTTGTTTTGTTAGTCTGAATTAGCACTTGGCATGAGAGCCCATCTAGCTCAAGTAGGGGCTAAAGTGGGAAGTTGGAGTTTAAAAGTACATGTATCACCCAACTCCTAAAACTATCAACCACCAGGATCTTGTCCTCAGGTATCATGAGTTGCCACCTATGGCAAACAGGTAGCCTCCTTGGGCAACTTTTATCCCTGCAGAAATGCAATTGGTATATTCTGAAGCCCCGCCAACAGGGTAAATTAAAGATGATAAAGAATAAAATTTAATTATATTGTTCAGAGATTAAATGTTCTAGTCTAAAACATGTGGGTGTCAGGCTGGTAATATTCATTTAAATGTCAATTCTCCTGAGAGAATGAAGATAATAATTTAATCAAGTGGAAGGAACATCTTTGTTTGAAACCAATTTAACTTTTCTGAGAAATTTGTAGCAATGAACTTCATCAATCACTCAAAATGAACTCATAAAAGTTTAGATACTGCCAGATACATTAGCAAAAATGTATTGGCATAAAAATGCCACTAAAAGAGAAAAGAGCAGATGAGTTAGAATTTGTTTAAACCAATCCCCCATAACTATTTCACATCTACCAAAACAATAGCTAACAAAAGCTCTAATCATAATTGTCAATCTTGATAGGTTCCAATATAAAACAGTTCTATATCAAAACCATAAATTGTAAAAATTTAATGTGAGAAAGTGCATTGAATATTAATAATTTTCTTTTTGTGTGAATGTCAGTTAGCTAAGTGCTATACATGATATGCACTTGGGTGATCATGCCTAAAAAGAAAGATGACTGACTAGGCAGAAGATTTTCCCACAGTAGGTTGCCATTACTTTCTGTGTTAGACAAGTTGCCAACCAAGGCTATAGAACCCAATCTGTTCTGCAATTTAACCCATAGCTGGATGGAGAAGTAATGGATTAATACCTTTCTCAAAGGTATTTTTACATAAGTGTATGCAACGAATTCAACTGGAATTTGAACTTGGCTCTACTGATTACTCATTCCAAGCTGATATCTACCACACCGAAATGCTCATTTGTGTGAATTTACATTGTTTATATTCTGACTAATATCCTCATCTTTGTTGTTGTTATAACTTTTCAGCTGTTATGCCTTCTTCAGGTGTCTACTGATCGAGTTAAACTTCAGGGGATTTTGAATTGTTCTCGTTCTGCTGTCAGTTTCTAGGGTTATGTTTTTCTTTTCTTATTATAGTGAATGATTATTGCTTTTCCTGTAACCGTTGAGTCTAAGTTTGTACTACAGAGCGGAATGGCTGAATTCACATCTACTAGCTCATTAAATTTACAAATCAATGCTGTAGTCCATGAGGCTATTGCCATGTAGGATAATCCTTAACCTATAACATGGAGTTTTAAAACTAATGGCCAATTTGCCTGCCTGCTGTCAAAATTGATTGCCTTCACTGCATCTTCTTTTTTCTGACTGTTACAAATGCTGCATATTTTTTTTAAAAAATACACTGATAATAAATCTACTGTATTTGATTGTGTATAAGACACACCCCAATTTCAGTAGGGCAAATCAAGAAAAAATTATTAATTAGTAAAATTATTAGTAAATGGCACAAACTAGGCTACATTTATGAGGTAAAATTTTGATTAAACAAAAAATAATAGGAAACAAAGAACATGAGCCTATAAAAACTTTACTATATCCAAAGGTAAGAAAACAGAATAAACATCAACCATATGACCTCTAAGATGCAGAAGAATTTTAGAAGATATTTTTAGTGAAAAAAAGTGCACCATATATGTCATCAAATATGACAAATTTAAACAATCAAACTATGATTTGAAACAATAATAAGTGTTAATATCTGTGCAGGGATGTTTATTTATTAATCCAATTCCTTCAAACTTTGTGATTTCAAAGAAGACAGCATGCAAACTCTCTCCAGACTAAAAAATACAAGAAGGATTAATGGCTTTCTTGTTGATTAAACTGTTTTTACCTTGCATGAACAAAACTGGTAATATGTTTTTCTTTTTCAATGACATAGGAAATAATTTAAAATAAGTAGATATTCTCTGTAAAATTGTGATTTTATGTTTTAAAAGTTTTAAAAGAAAACTAAACAAATAATTCTTGTTTATATTTAAAGTAAAAGTTGATTTGTGAGTTATTTAAAAACAAGTCATTGTGAAATGTAAGTAGAATAATTTGTTATTCCTCTTTTAAAAATAGTTGCTTTAATCTTTTTATTAAACATAAATTTGACACTCAGATATTTACACTAATTTTATGGAACAAGAAAAAATGGAATAATAAATGCATAATATGCTTAAAAAGAAGACTGAAGAACTTATCTGCTGAAACAAGTAAAAACAACAAAGGTAAGGATAATTATTTACACTAGGCAAATCCCTGTCTTCGGAATCTTTCTTCCAATAATATTTTTATAATATTTTAGATGTTCTTTTATTTGTGGAAACTGGATATTTGATGACTGCCTTACTTTGTTTCTATTGTCTGAAAAATGTTGTTTATCATAGTGGCCATGACTTATAAAGTTTTTAACTGGGATTAAATGTAATTAAATTTATCTTTCCTTGGGCTGATAAACTACATTTGATCTCTCAGTTGTGTCTTTGTCTGGGAATAGAGTGTAACTGAAAATGTTATTGAGAGGTGCCTAGTCTCAGGAAATAGCTGCCCATTGCTGCATGTTTCTTATTGCACTGAAGAGGGACGGTCAGTAGTAATACTGATGTTAGCCCAACCAATGGTTGTGGGGGCTGTGCTATTTTTTAACCTAGTGTGGGTACATGTGCACAGGCTCCCCACATTAAACTAACCTTCTGTCACATCCTACCAGTGTGAACCATCAAAAAATACAATTGTCTCTCAGCCTTTTGGCTAAGATTAAAATGTAGTATCTGTTCTTATCAGTTTAATCTAATTTTTTCTTTCCACTTCTATTTTCCCTTTCTTTTTATCCTGATAATGATGATAAACTATATCCAAAAGCAAGACATCTGATTGGGAGATTTTGATGAGCATGGAACCATATCTTAATTCCTGTTGCTTCCAGGTACACCGCGACCTGCGATGGTAGCACCTGTTAAGGTCCCAACTAATGGCAAACAGTGTACCCTCAAACTTGGGTCAAAACATTAGGAGAGTGTAAAAATATATTTTCATAGTAAAATTTTACAGCAATTGATTTTAATAGTAAAAAAAAATGTTACCAAAACTCTCAAGAAAATTACATTTTGGCATTAAATGACCCATAAAGAGTTGATATGATTTTAAACAAACCAAACCATATATATCTGAAAAGAATATATCAATAAAACCAGAGTCTCAATAAAAACTTTCTTCACAAATATGTTAATGAAACCTGATCTTCTACAAACTGATTTCTTACAAAGAATACATATTCTTTTTATACAAATATATTCTGAAAATCTTGTCAGCATTAAATAACTCCTTCAGGGTGCTATAAACAAAATAAGTTAGGGTCCCAGCTATGGGCAAATACATATTTAATCCTAAAACTGGGGTTAAAACATGAAAGTATGAAAATAGATTATTATGGTAAATGGAATTCCAGCAAACATTTTTGATAAAAACAAAATATTAATACATATTCTATTCATGCAAACCTATCCAAAAACCTTTTCAGTTTTAAGTAAACCATAGAGGTTGATATGCCATAAAAATGAAATAAACCAAATCAAACCATTCTTTCTTTCATTTTCCCACTGAAACCATGTCATATCTTTTCCCTTCTTTCCACATGATTAAACCAGAATAGTTCATTATTTATGAAATATTGGCAGGGTGTAATAGTCATGCAAACTAACTAAGGTACGTACTGATGAAGTAATGGACAAGCACAGTTCATATATGCTTTGGTGAAATAATATTGCTATAACAATCATAAATACGAATGCTTGCCATTATTTTAAGAAGCGGGTACAAATAAAAAGATTTGAAATTAACAACTTTTTCCATTTCGCTGAAATAGTGGTTAAATGCATGCATCTTCCCATCTTTCTTTCATTCAGCATCTCACTTAAACTAAATAGTATCTTTGATATGCCTTTTGTTTTTCCATGCATTCAAAACTGAATAAATTATGAGATTTGGCAGGAGACATTAAACACATGTATACTCCTTCTATCTTCCATTTTCTCACTGAAACCAAGTAGTGTCTTTTCCCTTCTTTCCACATTATCAAAACAGAATAGTTCATTATTTATAAAGTATTGGTAGGGTGTAAGGGTCATGCAAACTAATGAAAGAAACAAAATGAGCACTTATAATAGGATTATTTACACTCAAACTATAGTCCTCATTTTTGTTGTTATTTTCACAATGTTTCTCATTTCTTAATGCTGCTGCAGTTGCATAGCCTAGTATATGTGCTGATGGACACAATGGCTAAAATGTTGTGATAAAAAGAATTAAAATGAGGACAAAAATCTGAGTGTAAATGCACACTTAATTAATTGAAACAACTGTTTTAGTTTCCTTTCTTTTACCATACAGTTAGTTTTAAAACCACTGAAGTTGCAGGGTGTAATTGATTTCTATTTTTGCCTCAGATTAGCTCATTTGCAGTGGTGTGCAGTAATATGAATGTATTTTTGAAGTCTATGATGAAATTTTTCGGGCTTTGAAAAACATTGCTTCATCTGTGATTGCCTCAGATTTTTATCACTGTTATCTTAAGTGTCGATTAGCTGTCATTGTCTGCAATTGACATTACTCCAAGTAAACATACAAAAATTGTAATACTGCAGGAACACACTGGCAAGCCTTACAGAGAGCTTGCGGATATTATTGGTGTCAATTTTTCAACTGTTATTCATATCATCAAGTCAAAGAAACAAACTGGATTCAGCAGTTCAAAAGTAAAGGAAAATGTGGTTGGAAGAGAAAAACAATGTCAAAAGATGACATATATGTGATCAGGGAAAGAGTAAGAAATCTTAGGAAGACATTATTCATTTTGTTTCAATTAATTAGCACAAGGTCATTATGTAAATAATAAATTTAGACATAACTTAACAGAATGATTTATATAACAATGATCAGTTTTAACCTGTGAAAATTTCATGGCTTTCCTATTTTAATTTTCTGATGAATCTTAATTCTTAAGTTTACAATTGAGTAAGCTAAACAGTAAAATATCTGTAGAAATTTCCCAATCATATCGTTATTTGAGCTGAACTATGTTAACAAAATATTGCAATAACAATCATAAATATGAATGCTGGTCATTATTTTAAAAAGTGGTTAACGAAAAAAAAAGAAGTGGTTAATGAAAAAAATCTGAAATTGACAACTTCTTCCATTTTGCTGAAATAGTTTTTGTAAACGTTTCTATCATTCTTTTATTCATTCATTTTCTCAGTGAAATAGACTAATGTCTTGTCCTCTCTTTCCTTGGAATTAAAACAGAATAGTGCATTATTTTTTATGTATTGGGAAGGCATGACCATAACGTGAACAACACTGCCCAAACTAACAAAGGAATATGATCTCAGTAGGTCACTGTTAAAACTCTGATAAAATTCTGTCCAAGAATATGGACAAATTGTAGCAACAAAATGTAGAAACTTGTCTGAGAATACAACTTCGATTTTCCTGGCAGAAAAAATATTAATCATAGAAATGGCAAGTTATTTTCCAAGTATTGAGAAAATAAAGGAAGGTCAAAGTTGAAGTTACTAAAACCTAACCATAAAGAAAGAAGAGGTTGTAATTTAGGGCCACTGAAGCAAATGAAGCTGACTTTTGGCCTGAAAAAAAAGTTAAATATCAATAAAGAAATGTGATTGGTCTGAAAAAAAAAAAGCAATGAACTGGAATAATCTCAGACTGAGCCAAAGTAAGTCAGAGGGGAAAAAAAACCTTGGAAAATTCTTGGACAAGAAATCTGCCAAATTATTTGTGAAAGACAAGGTTGTCATTTAATAGAAAGATTTGTCCAAATTTACTTTTGGACACTAATATTTTTTAAAATTCAAAATGTGCTTTTTTTAATTTTCATTTTAAGAAATAATATTCATTAGGAAAATATAATAAAATAAGAAAAAAATTTCTCTATAAACCAATTAGAAAATACAAAGTAGATCTCATAATCTCTGAATTCAAATAGTTTTGAGGGAATTCTAAGAATATTCTATTTTCTTTTTTATTGTTTTTATAGATTGTTTTCTTTTTGTGTCTACTTCTTCAAAGAATCAAACATGGTTAATGTCCATAATCTAAAATAACTACAAATGTAAGTGGTTAGGGTAACAAAACTCTGTTTTGATCACAAATAATATCTTTTGGCTAAATGTAGTACTGACAAGAATTTTATAATCCAATGCTAAATAGAGAAAACAATTTTACACAATGAATGATCATAAAATGTCAATGAAGAAACAATGACATAGAACAGAAATTAGCATCTAATTTAAATAAAAACAACAACAAAAAACATTTGTGATATAGACCAACAGAAGTTACTTCTCTTCATGATAATTGTCTCTCTTAAAAGAGAACACTCCCTCATTTAGATACTATGAATATGCATTCTAGCGGTGTCTCACCCTTCAAGTCCAATAAAGCTTTCTTAAGTCTTATCACCTCTCTGAGTTATCATTACATTATCTACACACAGAAATTTGTCAAAAAAAGCTGGTAAGAAAAATGAGCTAAAATGTCATCATAAAAGCAATGACAACAAATATATACCTGAAAAACATTAACAAAAAAAAGTTGAGATTTTGTGAAAATACTTCTGTAAAATTAATAACAATAATTCTATGCTAGAATAATACTTGCTAAAAAGCTAAAGGAAAAAAACAGAAAAAAACAATTATTGTAAGATTAATAATATCAAATCTATTAAAAAGTTGTTTCCTCCAAAATCTGTGAAAAGCTGGCCAAATAAGAATAAAATAACACCAAAAGAATAAAAATAAATATATAAATATCATATTATTATAAAAACCATTGTGTATTTATTTGTGTAACTATATATATATATATATATATATATATATATATATATATATATATACTTCTCTCTTGTCACGGTCATGCAAAGAGAGACAACTTCAAGGCAGCATCAGCTCAGTTCATTAAATAGACAATAGTGAGGCAGTGTTGGCTTAGTTCATCCTCTTTACTACCAGTTACAAAAGCTCTTGATTTTTTCTTATGTTTTAATGTAAGATACCCAATAGTGGGTACATCAATATATATGTTGCTGTCATTTTAGATGCCATATCTAAAGATAAATTTTCCTGTCATTTTTTTATGGCACGGACCCACACGTAATATCATATTATTCAATAATAACAATACATAACAAGTTCTTGAGCTTATTAAATTCTACTTCTATTAATTGAATTGGGAATGTATTTAGTCTAATCCTGGCTTTATAAGGAAATTAAAAATGTATAATGGCATGAGACAACCATTTCCCCACCCATTCTTGTTTTGGGCAATGATTTCTGAAATATTTCCTTCACCTCTCCAAGTTCAAATAAAAAAAGAAAGTTCTAATAGATGTGTCATTTATTTAATAAATAAATATGCAACAGTTCCAACAGATGTGTCACTTATTAGGTAAATAAAAGAAACAGTTCTAACAGATGTGTCACTTATTAGGTAAATAAAAGAAACAGTTCTAACAAATGTGTCACTTATTAGGTAAATAAAAGAAACAGTTCCAACAGATGTGTCACTTAGTAGGTAAATAAAAGAAACAGTTCCAACAGATGTGTCACTTATTAGGTAAATAAAAGAAACAGTTCCAACAGATGTGTCATTTATGTGATGCTCTTTCTGTCCAGATTGAATCCAGTTCATATTTTAATCACTCAAATTATTTACAATCTTTTGGAATGAGGAAACATTTATGTTATGTATGTACCTATGGACAGTAATGGGTATATCCCAATCCTTATATAATGTTTGACTCTATTGAGAGTGTAGTGTTTTCTTACTGTCTAGCAGTTCTCTACTAGCAGTAGTATTTATTTTACACAGCTTGTAAGTTTGGTATTTGATGATATTATAAATATTACTGTTTATTTCTAACTTCTGTTTGGATTATTACTCACGCAGTAACCTTCTAGGTTATAAATGTTTACAATGACATGTTACATAATCTCAGTCAATGTAAGTTTAGTAATTAACTAAAAAAATAAGTGTTTTGATCAGAAAAAATTATTTTTCATATTTTCATTAACATTATGAAAATGCTGACCTTGGGTTTCTCATTTTATATAAATGACACTTATGCATATTCTATAAATGAATTTCATGAAATGCAATTCATAAAAAAGCATATTTTACTAATTTCTTTTATCACAGAAAAAGAAAAAAGGAGATCAGATTACCAAATCAAACCAATACAAACTGATCTTAACAGATAAAAGGTATTCCCAGAAAGAAAATCATAATAATAAAAATGGAAGAAAATACTTAATTTGAAATAAATATTTTGAAGGGGATGAATTTATGGAAATCAAGTTTGATTGTCTTTAAGCTTGCTATCAGAATTTGGAAGAAACAGATTAAACTAGCCTGTCAGCTGTGAGGAACAAAACTTGGAACAATTCTTCTTGAACAAGGAAACATTATAAGGAACACACTTAGCCTAAGAAAAGTTTGGAAATTCCTTCTTTTTGAGTGTCATCTTGTCATCCCTGATGATTGCCTCATCTTTCAATGTAACATGAAAGATAAGAACATTATGGAAGATTGCAGCACATAACTGAGAAAATATGAAGATTAAATACGATACTATATTAAATACTAAATAAGATTAAAAACTATTCTCTGTCCAACTGTCCATATAATTAGTTCCATATTTTGAATTTTTTTCCTATAAAGTGTCTCTTGTGAGCGCCACACCCATACACTTACAAATATACATTATCACAAACAAACTAAAATTATTATAGACGTACTAACCCAAAACAATATTTACATTTTTTTCAGTTAGTCTTGGAAGCCATTAATTTCTTGGAGCTTTGAAAGAATGTGTGGTCTTTCATTGAATTCAAACTTTCATAAATTATACTAATATTCTTTAACAAATCAAATCCACTTAAAATTTGATTAACCAATGAAAATCCTATACTAAAAATATAAATCTACCAGGATTTCTTTCTTCTTTTTCTCCTGATAGTTGAATTGGAATTGGTGTCCTTCAAATCAATAATAGTAAGGTGGATTAATGTTCCGGGCTAATATTTTGGCATAAAAAATTATAGGTTCTTTCAAAATTGATGATGGTGCCAAATTAAATAGAGAGAATCATTTTCTTGGACAAAATACTTTCTTGAGGAGCAAAAGTCATAAGCAAGAAGTTTTAAGCTAAAGAATATATTTAGGCAAGTCGATGCTCATTCATATTATGCAATGAATCCAATAGAAATCTTGTGTTCCATCCTTAAAAGAGATGCATATTAAAATGAAAATCAATATTCAAGTAAAGATGATCTCTAAAAAGTCATAAAAACTGCCTCAAGCAATGTTAAAGTCATAACACTAGAAAAGCTAACAAAATCAATATCTGAAAGACTGATAAACATTACAGAATGTCATAGAGCACATCTTAACATGCAGAAAAATAAAATAATAATTTATTTAGCTATATGGTCCAATAGTTCAGACTTTTAATACTAAAACATACCATGCTACTTTCAAAGAGGTGAACCACCCTTATTTTCTCTGTATTCGAAATATAAAGAACAATAACCAGTTAGCTGACAGTAAACTTTTTCAAGTTCAAGCTTTCATTCAATTTTTTCTTTTTTAGAACCTATTTATATAAACTGCCACTTTGTATAAAATACTCCCACATAGATGTTTCCCTGAACACTATAATCATAACCTTTTGAAATCAAGAGTCAGTCATTATCTATCTTCACAATTATAATTTCTTAACACCTATTCTTGCATTCATATCACACATCTTGTTCAACAATAACTCTCTACCTTGAGTTGCTCTCGAGCTTTGTATTGGGCAAACTTTTGTATGAAAGATTTCTTTGATGGTGTCAAATCAACATAAATAAATAAACAGTTTGAACAATGTAGATAATGTAAATAAATAGAGTTAGACAAAAATCAGCTTAAGTCAAGTGTCATGTGTAAAATACGTGCTTGGGTGATTATGTCTCCTTTGCTTAATGAATAACTAAGCAGAAGATTTCCTGCAATAAGTTGCTGTTTCTTTCCCTAAAACATTGGTTGCCAACTAAAGTTATAGGACCAATTATGTCCTGTTAATGAACCCAAAGAGAAGAGTTAGATCTATATTTTTTTCCAAGGGCACTTGCACCTGTGTACAGACAGTTTGCCGAAAGATAATTCAACAATAACCAGTTAGCTGACAGTAAAATTTTTCAAGTTCAAGCTTTCATTCAATTTTTTCTTTTTTAGAACCTATTTTCAAAGCCCTTCAGTCATTATCATGGACTTTGTCAAGATAGATCAAGGAGGCAGAAAGCATTTATTTGAGGGATATGTTTATACTGTTGGCAAAACTAGATAAACTAAAAGTTACTGCAGGTGCGAACAATAAAAACTGTGCAATGCAAGACTGACAATAATCGATGATGTAATTAACAGAATGCCTTCAGAACACTTGCATCTACCAATTATCAACAGTTTCTAAAAAAAGTAAATCTGTATGAGATCTTGAACTTGAAAATATTTAAAGTGTCAACCAATTGCCGTGTCAACAAATTGTCTTTTGGCGAATTGTTCAACTACCATTTGCACATAACACATCACTCAATAAGTCCTGGGCCTGACATATAGATGGCACCATTAATAAAAAATTCATATGATTTTTATGAAATACTAACCTTCAAATGGCACATGACAAAATTACAGCTATTTAAGTGAAGCTAATGTTGCAGATTTTCAAAATAATGGGAAAATCTGAATTTCATGTGTGAATAAAGCATTGCTTTCTGATAGCTAAAGATCCTGTTCAAACAAAGTAATGGCATGATAAATGTTTCTGACTCTTCTCTGTTAGAAACAACAGGTAAGAGGTAGTATGCTGACTATATTTTTTACAGTTTTACAAAAACATATGATGCTAATTGCTTAGGTCACCCAAAATTGGCAGTTGTCCCGGAAAACACTAAAAAAACCCACAAACTCATTTTGGCCAATTGTAAATTGAAGTTGCCTGAGATAGCAGAGGAGTTGAACATATCAGAAGGAAGTATATTCACCATTTTGTGTAAACATTTATTAATGAGAAAGCTGTATTGAAAGTGGGTGCCGCATTTGCTCACAGTTGATCAAAAACAACAACACGTTGACGATTCAGAGCATTGTTTGTAACTGTCCCAACTCAATAAGGAGTTTTAACAATGGATGAAAAATGGATCTACCACTTCACTCTGGAGTCAAATCAGCAATCAGCTGAGTGGACAGCAGCAGGTGAAAGCAGTCCAAAGCAACCAAAGATGCAAACATCAGCAGGCAAGGTTTTGGCCTCTTTATTCTGGGATGTGCATCGATTACCTTGAGAAAGGAAGAACTATCAATAGCAAATATTATATAGCATTTTTGGTGTGTTTGAAAGAAGAAATCACCAAAAAACAGTCACAAAAAAGTGATCTTTCACCAAGACAACACACCGTATCTCAAATTGATCGTAACAATGGCAAAACTATATGACTTGCACTTCAAATTACTTCCACATCCATCCTATTCTCCAGATCTGGCCACCAGCAACTACTGGCTGTTTGCAGACCTCAAAAGAATGTTTCAGGGAAAGAGATTTGGCTCTTATGAAGAAGTGATATCAGAAACTGAAGCATATTTTGAAACCAAAGACAAATTGTTCTACAAAAAAGCATCGAATTGTTAGAAAAGTGTCGGAATCAGTGTATCACCCTAGAAGGAGACCATGTTGATGAATAAAGTTGGATTTTGCCTAAAAGTTGTTGTTTTATTAGTTTGGGATTTATTAAGTGATGTGTTAAGTGAATGTTACAAACCTGATTGGAATTTGAAGATGGTCCCCAGATTTCTCAATCAAAGTCATTATTCATGACATAATTCCACACATCCTTTACTTGATGCTAAATGGTAGAAACAACAAAAAATAGATACTAGTTAAAACTGATTAAATAATGCCAACAATCTGTGATTGAATGGAGTAGAAAATGGCTTGTAAATTGCCCCCAAAAACTGCTCTCTTGTAATCACCATAGAGAAACATTCCTGCCTACCATCAGAATGGATGTTGCTGATCTCCCAGAGAACAATGCACTGCACCTCCTTGACCTCACTCTCTCAAATCTCCTCAAATGGAATGGCGACATGAAATCCATGGCTGCATCTGCAGCTGGGGGTAGGTTTGCTGTGTCAGGCCAGGAAGTTTTACTTGTCAGAATCCATTCTGCACATTTATAAATCTACCATTCGTCTGTGCATTGAGTGCTTTCGCCATGTTTTATTGGGTGCTCTAGCTATTCACCTTAATTTTCTCGACAAAATTGACAGAAGGATCTGAGTTGTAATCAATCCTAACTTGGCAGCCAGCCTTCAGTCACTTTCTCACCAGTGTGATGTGGCTTCCCTCTGTCTTTTCTGCAAGTATTTTCATAGCAACTGCTCTGAGAAGCATTTTACCTGGTACCCCAATCACTTGTATTTACTCATGCTACTAGAATGGCTTTAAGGTCCCACCATTTTACAGAACTAGTTAAATGTAATGACCTCTTCTACTCTAATAGTTTCTTTTCTCACACTTCCCATTTGTAGAACTCCCTTCCGTTTGCATGTTTTCCTCATACCTACAATCTCCAAAAGTTTAAATGCAACATCAATTAACATCTTTTATCTACTTGATTCCCATATATTTCTTATCTTTTCTTCGACATCCCCTGTATCTTTTTTATTCTCTTACTGTAATCTGCTGTATACCAGTGGCATTTTTGCCTTGATTGGGGTGAAATGATTATAAAAAAATCATCTAACTTGTTAAGCAGGTGATGTAACCCAAATCTAAGTAAGAGTGTTTATTTAGGAATTTGTTTATCTAAAAATAGAAAGAATTCAAATATTTCACTTTACAAAATCATTAAAAGGGCATAAATTACATATCCACATAAGGAGGAGTAGATTACTAACATTTCACCCTACATTTCTTTATTTAGTGGCATACCAATTTTTTTTTGGTCATTTAATGCTAAAATTTTCTTTTCTTGGGAGCATTAGTAGTTTTCTTTTCAAACATTCATTGCTGGTATTTTAATTATAAAATGTATTTTTTTTATATTCTTTCACAGTGTTTTACCCCAGTATGGGAGTTAACTATTTGTCCATAGCTGAGACCCTACAGATGCTACCATCCAGGGTCAAGGTGGACCTGAGAACAACAGCAATTAAGAGACGGTTCTATACTCCTCAAAACCTCTAAGTATATTTGGTAAACCAAGATTAGAATCTGCATAGTCTGCTGCATTTACTTTCATACAAATATAATTTGGAAAGGCATTCATCAGTTTTTCCCCACCAACTTCAAGTTAAATAGCAGTGTAGACTGGGCAGTCTAGTCTTGAATGGTAACCAGTCTAAGAGAATTAAAAATGTAAATTTTAAACATATGTAGAGAATAAGAGAAAACTACTCCATTATCTTTCCTCAAAAAACAAAGCAATTTACAAATAAGGAAAATGAATCTGTGGAGTCATGATCACCCACATCGGGAAGGAACATATCATTTGAAAAAAAAAGCAATATAAATTTTTGAAAGTATAAGTTTGATGTTTACATCAAAATCATAATCGGTTTTTAAAATCTTTGGTTTTAGTTCACTTTGACAGGAGACAGACAGCTAAATGATTGTCTCCATGGTTGTTTCTCACAAATAAAAATTATCTCTTTCAATGTGTTTGTCAGAAAAAACATTTTAAAATAGAAAAATATAAATGAAGCTATAAAAATAGATGAATTTCTTAGTGGCATTTATCTAAGGAATTAATCCTTCAAAAGTTTCTGCAAAGCATAATGTAATGGGAAGTTTTAAGAGAAAATATAAGAGCATGACAAAACTAAAATTAATACTAATCCTAAAATAACTATCTCAAAAAATGAATGCAAGATGCCAAGGATATTTAAGGCTAATTTGCTTTCCAATATATCCACTGTAAAGGTGATGAGAACAGTAATACATTTTTATTTCTTTTAGAAATGCGTTATTTCCAGAACCTAGGTTTCAACCTTTTTGGTATCTTCAAGCAAAATTTCCTGAAGATACTGAAAGTTTGAAACCTCAACTGCGGAACTAATTCTAAATGAAAAATATTCAAAAGCTCTACAATATAAATGTATTGAGCAATTTTTAATATAGCTTGGTACTGGTCTAATTTAATTATGACCAAAAACTAATTAATATATATATATATATATATATATATATATATATATTGGTCATAAATCTGAAAAAAAAATGGCTTGGAAGTAAATCCCAAAGTATCCTATTATTATTAAATATGAGCACTGATCCAGCCAGAGGGCTCAATGTAACTAAATTTATTTATTTACAGAGCCAATGTCAACTGTTGAACCAATTGGATGACAGAGTGGGGTCTGGGAGAAATAACAAGGCAAAATTTATTAAGAATAACAAGGAATAGGAAAATATTCTGGAACATGATTGCATACATCTTGAAGGGACATGGCACATAATAAAAGAAGTGGCAGATCTACTATGAAACTAATAAAACAACTCTAAGGAGCCTAATCCCAGACGAGAACTTAATCCTAGAGACTCCTCTGAAGCAAAATTTTCTTAATGAGTAAACTTTTCAACAAAATCAATGTTTAGTTTTTTAAGTGTTTGTTATTAAAATAAAGCCATTTTAGTGATTGGATCAATGGGTTGAAATAGCTAATCTTGGCTTTAGCATATGCACTAGTACCAAATTCCTCTGTAATTAGTTGAATTTCAAAATTTTCTTGAGGGACTGCAGCATCCAAACCACTAGTTGTATAGGCACATTGAGATCACTAGAATCTATTCATAGCTTACATTTTTGCTAGTTGGGACCTCAAATCTAGTTTTGCTAGTTGTGAAGGGGCCTCCATTTATGTTCAAGTTTCATGTAGATCAACCACAAGAGCAGACTTCATGTTTTTTTGGCAGAAATTGATACAGCAAAACTAGATTATCCTACATTCTCTTCCATACTCATCAGACCTTTAACCTTTTTGATCACCACCTATTTTGATATTCTCTTACAACATTACCTTAGAAGTTTCAGTTCTCTCCCTCAAAGATGGCGAATGGCAATCGAACAAAATGACATATAGATGGTTATAAACATTTATTCTAACCCAGTATATTTTAGAACTTAAGCAAAAAGAAGATGCAAAATTGACTTCATTTATAAATTGAAGTTTGATGTTAAAAGTTTTTTTCTATTGCACTTCTCACTTGTGGAACTTGCTTTCAGGACTGACAGCCACATCACATTATACTGTTTCCCCATATGATTTCTGTTTCCCCATATGATTTCTAGCTGACTTGTATTTTAACAAGTTTAAATGCAATGTCAATCATTATCCTCTACCTTCTTAATTTCTGTTCTTTTATTGCTTTCTCTCCTTAATAATGTTTTCTTTTTGCATATTCTCTCACACTCAGTAACCTTTTGCATCTTAGTGGCTTTATTGCCTTGCTTTGGATAAAAAGATTAAAAACAAAATATAAAAGAATGCTAAAAAATATGTAATCTGAGATTAAACAAATACAAAATTTCATTTTGCTACTCAATTTGTAAACAACAAATGAAAATATTAACTAATTAATATTATATAATATTATATATTATATTACACTGCATAATATATTAAAGGATATTGACATAAAATTTTAACTAATAAAAATAAGTAGTCTCCTTCCAAAGTATACAAAAAAAAAATGAAATTACATTATTTACACTGTTCAGACTCCTGTCCTCATCTTTATTGCCATATTCATGACATTTTGGCTGTTGTATATTCCAGCCTTCATTATCATTACAATTATTAGTAAAAGATTCAAAGATTGATTTTCTGAAAATTTCAGGGAAATATTGGAAAGAATATAAATACATGAGTTGAGGCGAGAAATCACAAATTCCTAGTCATTGTCACCATAAAATCGACTTGTGAGAATGCATATTTTTATGACACTATAACGGAATTGTGAAGCAAATTTATTGTCCAGATAAAGAAAAACTTTCTTCAAACAATATCACTTGTAATTCACACAAAGAAAAAGAAATTAAATTCTTAAACACATTCATCCCTGAAATTCACATGTGAATAGCTAATCATGAAATAACAGGGAATGAATTTCCTATCCAGAGATGAGATTGAAATGAATGTTTATGAAACAAATTTAAAAATTGGACAAAGTTAAATATAAATAACAAAAGACAATTATTCAAGAGTAACTCAATTGAAAAGAAACAGATCAAATATACAAAATGACAAATTCTATGATCCAAGCTAACATTTTCACAAAAAATTGAAATTATGTTACAGATGTTAGTAAAACCTTCAGAATAATACATTTATACAATGAATATACCAAGTGAATTGAAGTCCTATTCTGATAGTTTCTTTTCTCACACATCTTGCTTATGGAACTCTCTTCCAATTTCTTGCTTTTCTATGATCTTCAAAATTTTATATGCAATATCAGTTACCATCTTTTGTCTTTCATGATACTTTTTCCTCATTTTCTTTCATACTTATTAACTCCTTGTATCTTAGTGGCTTTATCAACTTACTTGGGGATAAAACAGTTAAAAAAAAATTGATTGCAAGACAAAAAATGTGTGAAGTTTAATACATTATTCTTTTCAAAACTTTGAACTTGTATATTCATATTGAAGTGTACATTCTTGCACAGATGAATATTGAGTCAAATGGAAGCAAAATACACTTCACATTTATAACAGTTCTGCAAGAAACTTCCTGTTATTTTAAATTAAACCTTGTGAATTGTTTTTACAGTCACTGCAGTTCATATCAAGTGATATCCACAGTCTAGTCAGATGTTTTCACTTTATTAGCATAAGCCAATGACAAATGGTGACCCGGACATGAGAAAGCTACAAATTTATGATCACAGACCAAAAGTATTTAAACAGAAATAAAGTTTATGTGATTTATGCTGATTAAATTTGTTTCAGAAGGTGAATGACTCATATAATGAATATTATGTTAGTCATCTCTAATAAGAATATGAGACTAAGTTTTTCATACATAAAATAACTGTTTATTTGCTTCTGGTATTAATGTTGGTCAAATCAAGGGTCACTCTTTGAATATTCCATATTCTTGTAAGGATGTTAGGATTTATGTCTTGTCTCTCATATGCCAGATATTTATATAACTTCCTGTTATCCAGGTTTCTTGCATCTCCATATCAGCTGAACTCACTTCCTTGTTGATGTCGGTGTACTCACCAACATCCTTTGCGGACCGATTCTGCACTTGGTGGCTAAGATGAAACCTTTTAGGTTAGCTTTCAAATCCTAGGTCTTTTGACATTCTGAGCTTACACCAAGTATAAAACTTATATTTGGTATTTCTTTAGGTGAACTTGTTCCATATTGGGGTCACAACAGATCAGCTCTTCTTAGATCAAACATTCCTGCTGGATATTAAAGTTGATTCAAAAGTCTGGTATTTCCTGGTAAGAATCTTACACTACACATGAAGTATTCAGTGGAACCTATTATTGAAAAATGTATAATGATTAATTAACTGAAAAAACTTAATTAATATATCAGCAAGATAATTTTAACTGAAAATAAACTATATTAATTAATTATATTTTTAAAATACTTTAATGTAATACTCCACATGTACAAATGCAAATGAATTAATGATCTCTGAAAGATGCTGTAATTCTTTTTTAATCTTTTCACCCCAAGCAAGGTGGGACCATAATTAGTGTGCAGGGGGCTACACTGAGAAAAGTGATTGGGTACAGGGGGTATTGAAGAAAGAATAAAAGATAAACGGGATTCAAGAAGATAGAAGATGGCACTTTATGTTGTATTTAAATTTCGGGAGATTGTAGCTGTTAAGGAAGCAAGTAAACAGAAGGGAGCACTAAAAGCAAAAAGTGTAAGAAAAGAAACTATTCAAGTAGAAGTGACAGTTACATTTAACTATTTTAATGATAAAAGGGCAGAAGGGTAAATGCCAATCTAGTAGCATGCTTTAATTCACATGGTTGGGGCATCAGGGAAAAAATTGGTTGAGATATGTAATTAATATTTTCATGATTGGCATTAATTATTCATTGGTCAAATGTAGGCTAAAATATGAACTCACTTCACATTTAGTAATTATCTGTAGAACATCAATGCGCTTACTGCAATTTTATTGCCAAAAAGTAGCAATGTCAAAAATATACAGATTTTTTTAAAAAGAGACATTATTGAGTAACTCAGTTCATAAGCTCAACTTTCATGTCTATGCAGAATGCATAACAATGTTAAATAAAAACATTTTCATTTGTATGTCATATTATTTTTATAGCAGTATTTGAAATATAATTTTTATAATACTGTATATCTTTACCATTTAATTAACTAACATTACCCAACATTGCAAACTGCTACAAAGCCAAAACATTCACCTAAAAAGTTGCGTCATGTTCTCAAATAACCTCGTCAGATTGAGACTTTCATATAGATGTCATACATTGCACCAAAACTGTTAAGGAATATTTAAACTGGCAGCTGGATACAAACCAACTTAAGTATAAGAGAAAAAGGAAATTGAACATAGAAATTGACTGCACTAGAGGTAGTTTTGCCCAACACTGCAAATTTCTACAAAACCAAAATATTAACCTGAAAACTTGAGTCATGTTTTTAAATAGCCTTGTCAGATTGAATATTTTCATACGAATGCCATGTGTAGTGCCAAACCTGCTCAAAAATATCTAAACTGTCAGCTGTATACAAACACTTTTTAAGATTAATAGCTTTGAGCAAGTAAAGCCTAGATCATAACATCCTTCTTTGAACATTGTTAACCAGCATGACAGAACCACAAACAAAGATAAGTACCAAATAACAGAAACCACATCACTAGAGGACAAGCAACAACTAAAATGAATATCACAGGTAACTCAAATGTGTTTGATCAGGTGAGTCAAGATTTACTTGAAAATCAACAGGGCAAGCTAAGATTTGGCTTGTGAATGGCAGGAGGTTAGTTGAAATGTCTTGAAGAGTAGAAGAGATGCTGATGAGGATGCTGAGGATTCCATGGATTGAACATATGAACAACGACAAGGTTTTGGAGAATACGCAAATAAGAAGGTAAATTATACTAAGCAACAGGAAGTGATAGCTAAAGTTTCTTGGACATGTTATGAGGAAGGAGGGTTTGGAGAATCTAATACTTAAAGGATGGATAGAAGGGAAGAGAGACAGGGAAAAGCAATGCAAGACATACTTGATGGTAAAGTAGATGGTAAAGCAGGAGATTGGGAAAGAGATACCAAGAGAAAAAGTATTAAGTGAAACAGGAAATAGGGGTAAGTAGAGATCCATGATCACCTACGTCCTGAAAGGACATGGCACATAAAGAAAAAGTCAAATCTGATAAAAAAGATATTTCTAAAAACAAGTTAAATATTAAACTGTTTTTTTCAATCATCTGGATCAGCATTTTTAGTAACAGGAAATTGGTTTTACATTCTTTTTATTTTTTTAAACTGATTTACTTTAAAAAAAGTAACTGAACAGTTTACTCCAATCAAGTGAGAAATAGCTGTGCTTCAATTAGATTTTCTTCTGCCAGAGCTTCTTTCTGAAATTTTTTTTCACTCAAAATGAAATGACTATTCTTTAGAATACAAATCTATACTCTCTGTTTATCAACAGAATCATGAATTATGTGCATAATTTGGACTCTTGTCCTCATCTTTATTGTTATGTGTACTATGTTTTGGCCATTCTTCAGATTCTCAGAATTCTGAAACAAACAATTTATTTCAAAATTCCAAGCCCCTGAAGAAGGCCGGAGCATACAATGGCTGAAATGTTGTAAACATGGCAATAATGATGAGAACAACAGTCCAAACAATGTAACTACTACCTCATCTCAGAAGTATAGACAAATACTGAATAATAAATTCTTTGCATATTTACAGCAATCAATGTAACGATGAAGCAATTTTGCATGCATCCTTGTTACTTATTATTATATCTATCTGCTTTTTCTGTGTTTGTATAGTTTTGTAATATAACAATCTGGCCCCACCTGAGGAAGGCTGATGCAAGCGAGGGTGTTTCCGGTCGTTGAAAGGAACGGATGTCGTTTGACCTTATTTCCGGCAGCAGCGGAAATAACTACAGAGGCAAACAGAACAGGTGTCTCTGAGAATTACGTGGGCGTGCGTGGGCGAGGCAAAACCAGAAGAAAAAGTCCCGGTTCTGGAAGATTATAAAAAGACCTCGGCACACGGATTCGCAGTGGAGGAGCAACAGAGATCGGCCGGTGAAGAGAGACACAACAGATAAGACTACACTCCCGTCAACCCATTAGAAGCGCGCTCTCTCAATTCTCTGTTCCCTATTCTACACGGTCCATCGTCATTAATAAAAATATAACTTCATATTTTTATATATATGCGTGTTTGTTGTTTGTCGATATATAACAGTTTGAATGAAGAAAAAAAGAGAAAATGGAACTTTGCTTACCCCGTGATGAAGGAGAAGTGGCAACAGGTGATTTCTTTTATAGGAAGATATTGCAAACTGAGGAAAGAGATAAATTATGAGAAGGAAGAAAAGCTTTGACTGAAAATGTTTGACTGAAAATAAAAGTCTGTGAATTTGTTTGTTTCATACAAGAAACTTTGTGAGAGAGAAAGCAAGAAATTTAAGAGTATGACAAAATGAGAAAGATCCTGGGAGAAAGTTTTTTTTTTTTTTTTTTTTGAGTTACAAGTCATTTCATTGTTATGGGGCTTGGAATGGTAAGACTGTGTAGAGGCATGATAGTGCTGTTTAGCAAAGGTGATGTAGTTGCATAGATAAAAAAGGTGAAGCTGGTTACCACCAAGATTCAAAAAGTGCTAAAACTTGCTATTTTCTTCCCACTTTTTCTGAAAGGGGATGTGTTTGCTTTCTACCTTGAAATGATTGATAAAAGCCAGCTGGACATTATAAAAACCAGACTGAAAAATGTATTCCCTGAATGGTCCTTTAAAACTCATAAGAAGCTCAAGAAAGTGAAATGAACTGTGAAATTAGTGAACATTAACGTCAATAATATCAAATGGTTGGTGGGGCTGGCAAGATATCTAGGGAGAATACTGGAACATACAGCAAAACTAGATTTTTGACGGGCTTTCCAGACAACATATTTGTCATGCTGCAACAAGCAGCTGGTTTAGAAAACATGGACTTCTGCAAAATGATAACAGCTGCAAGACTCTTGGTCTGTAAAAGACTTCGGAAACCCAGAACACTGGTAGCATATGCCCAAAGTATGTCATCAAAAGAAAACAAATGATATGTAGTATCATGGAGTGGGAATGGTTCTGTGAAAGCAGTTGACAGAAATGAAGTAAAATGTTAAAAAGCCTGGGAGGTGGAGATAAATTATGTGGCGTAAGGATAAATACAGTGGTAATTTTGGAGAGGTACATTATACTGTAGTTGTCCAAATTCTGAACTCTTACAAAATTGAAGCCAAAGACTTCACAGCAGAGTTTAATGGAATGAAATGAATTGTGGAATAGAATTGGATAGGAGAGCCTCCAAAAAATAAAGTGGAGTACTACAAGAATTCCTAGACAGAAGAAAAAAAGAGTAGAGTCTGAAAAGAAAGTGGAAATATGGATTATGGAGATATACTCTTGCTGTGGAAAGGTGGAGTGAAGGGAGTGTTACCATTGATAGCAGTGGTCCAATCTTCAAAAGGAAAAGTCAGGCCAATATTAGATCTTCAGCAGTTGAACCATTATGTAGAGAACTATAGTGGGAGCAACATAATTGATGCAGGTGATGAAAAGATGAGAAAGTGAAAGAAGTTGGGAGGAGGAATTAAGAGCTTGAATCTTAAGTTGACCTACCCACAATTAAATGTTATAGAGAAACTTTGGCAGTACCAGCTAGTGTGCAATAAGGAAAAAATTTACTGCCTGATTAGGTTGGGGTTCAGACTCAATACTGCATTGTAGATTATGTCAACATTTCTATAAACTGTGATGATGAAGGATAATAAGGCAGAAGAATCCACTGATCCATACATTGATAGCATCATGATAGCTTTAACAAAAGTATTGATAGAAGTAGTGGATTTTTATTAATGAATTCAGATTGACAGATAAGATATGAAAACACTTAGAAGGAGGGGCAGCACCAGGCTTTAAGCTGAAGAGAAGAAAAGTGGCTCAGTTGATGTTCAGATGTGGCAACAATGTCTCACAGGAGTCAGGAGAGAAGTAAAGGTTGAAACAGTTATTGGTCTGTGAAAAACTGTTGTGGCACGACTCCATTGCTGGAGGGCTGTGACTAGCATGCTGCTGTGTAAAACTGAAGAGCAAGCAGGATAGACTGGGCATTCAAAAGTCAATTATGAAACTGTCATTATGATACAGAAGATCATAGCTAGGTAAAGAAAGAGGACCCTGTGACTGGGACTTTGCACATCCCGGAAATGACAACAGAAGTAGTATGGTGTGATGCTAACAGCATTACTACAGGTCTAGAGCTCAGTGGTTTGGGGGCAGAAGATGCAGCATGGCTGAGAAAAAAAAAAGGATGGCCATAACCACATTAATGAGGCTGAATTAGATGCTGTGCTAAAGGTTGTTAATTTGGCTTTAAAGTGGGGGTTGAGAGAGGTAGAAGTATGGACCGATTCAGTACACAGTGCTAAACTGGGTAAACCATATCTGGTCAGGTGCTCCTGCTATGCACCTAGGTGTCCTTGACAAAATCCAACAGAGAATCTGTAATGTTATCGATCCCGACTTGGCAGCTAGGATACAGTTGCTTTCTCACCGATGCAGTGTGGCTTCCCTGTGTCTTTTCTACAAATACTTTCATCATTTGATATCAAAATTTTGGATGATAAATGAAAGCAGTGTTTGTACCTTTAAGAAAAAATAAGGTGGAGGTATTAACTCAAGTAAACAAAAGTGGTTAGTTATCAGTGAGAAGGAAGATACTCTAGTCTGCTTTCTAGAGACCAGAGAACGAGAATAGTTGTACATTAGACATCATATGGGAGTGCACAGGACCCCATATTTGGTGCAGAAAACTGACCTGCTTGTTAAAAGGGAGGAAATCCAGAAGGTAGTCAAGAACAGCATCACATATCAACTAAGTGATCCTTCCTCAAACTTGCATGGTCATGTTAAGATTAAAATGACCAAAAAATTGGACGAGGTTAGCTATCAATATAACACATTATCACAGGTGTGCATATTTGCAAATTACTGACTGTAAACTGAGGTGACTGGTGATATGGAGGGAATTACATGTGAAAACATCAGCTGTGGTTGCAGAAGAACTGAAGAAGGTGATTCTTAAGTAAGGTGGTAATGAACAATGGTACAGTTTTTTGCTTGGAACTCTTCCAAGCGATGCTTGAAAAATGGAAAATAAAAAAGTTACTACAGAGCAATGTACAGGCCAGAAAATCATGGAATAGTGTAGCAACCCCATAAAACCATGAAATCAATAACCAAGAGAGAAAAGACATTAGCAGTCAAAGTAACGTTTTGTTACAACATGGTGCCAAAGGCTGGATGGAGAAAGAGACAGTACCACAAAGGTCAATTTTCACCAATAAATGAATTCACCCAAGAGATATTTTCCTTGGATAGTGATGAGGATAGGCCAGTCAGAATCCAAATAAGGGAAGAAGTCTGGGTGAAGTCATCAAGCACACTGTGCTTGAATGCAGTAGAAGAGAGTGGTGGTGACTGGAGTGCAATCACCTAACAACCTGACTGCTGACAATACGCTGTGGAATATTTTGGATTTAAGGTGAGTGGTCCTTGCAGATATGAATGCTGAACATGTGAGAGATAGAAATGAAATGGCACCAACACAAAGACTGCAGAAAGAGTGGAAAGCGCTGATTTGGTCATGAGACTATGTTCTGTGAAAGTATCTTTTTAGGATCATGGGGGCCTGTAGTTTCAATGCAGGAAGAAGAGAAAATGGAATATCACTTAACATGTGGGGGAGAAAAAGGAGCAGCAATGAGTGGTGATTTTTTATAGAAAAATATTGTGGCAGACCAGAAGCAAATGTGCATTGTGGTGCAATTCAAATTCAATTTGAATTTATTGCATTCACTTACTTGTAAATACTCTTGGGAAAGGTATTAATCCATCTCTTAGCCTTGGTTGGAAGACCAGTCTACTGCAGAAAGTAATAGCAACCTACTGCAGGAAATCTTCTGCCTAGTCATGTTTCTTTCAAGACATGATTAGCCAAGTGTGTGTCATATATGGCACTTAACTGAATGACTGTGGCAGAGTAGATGTGGATACAAATCATGGGGAGCAAGAAATCCTATAAAGCTCAACTGAAAATAGAAGTCGGCAGATTTTTTTTTTTTGTTTGATGCAAGAAAACTTGCAAAAAGGGAAGAAGAAGATTTAAAATGAAGGTTGAGAGGGATCCTGGGTGAAGCTTTTTTTATTTTTATTTTTTTTTAACCACAGTTTATTGCTGTAGCATAGCAAAATTGGCACATTCTAGTCCAATAGCTCAATACTATTTAAATGCATTAACTTGATAATAAAGCAATTTTCAGCACAATTTGCTCATCATTTTCTCAGTAATTTGTAATTGCAAGTACAATCTGAAAAAAAGTTTTTGTTCAAAGGAGAAAACTTCAGAACTATAAACTTAACTCTAGAGTTAAATAACTTCCAATAATTGCAAAATTTTATGTCTTTAAAAAGTGACATTTTAAAATGTATGTACTTTGGCATCCACAACTCATATGTAACAAACAAATAGGCAAACAGACATTTTTATCTGTCACAACACATACTCTTTGAGAACACTGTCCAAAAATACCAGAGTCATAAAACATCTTCAACTAATTAGGAAAGGCCCCACCTTATAGTAGCTATTTCTGACTCACTCACTAACTGACTATAGAGTCAATGCTGATTTCCCCCACAAAGACAGATCAATCAGTCTGGCATTAGCTATGGGTACCATGGCAGACAAGTTTCACTAGACCATCAGCAGTAACACCAAGATGCTTCCATCAATAGTGGTGCATTTAGCCAGTGACAAAACCAGAAGCAACAACACTCTCATGAAATAATTTGTAGAATATTTCTCCCACAAATCTATCTCACAATGCATGTTGGTTTTCTTCATGTGTCTACTACCTTTTGTTACATCACAAATAAATTCTAATTCTCCCACTAATTATATATATGGTGGCTCACCTCTCATATCAAAGTGTACTTGTCTACTAGGAGGGCTAGCCAGTCTCTGTTGCAGATGCCTGCTCAGGCACTTTTATATGTGTTCAACACCCACAGTTTCAACCTGCAGTTCATACTACAACTATGCTGAGCTGAACTTACTTAGTTTCTGGGGGAGAGAGAGAGAGAGAGAGCACATTATTTGGTGTGATCAACAGTATGAACAAAGTGAGTATGCTTAAACCTTCAGTCACAATGACTTATGACCTTATTTTAGCACAATTATCCTAAATAATTCCATCTCCCTAATTTTGCTCACAAGACTTTGGTCAACCCATGGTATGGTTTTCAGGCACTTTTCAAAGTTGCTGACAACATCAACATGTCATCTTCCTGACAAATCAACTACAATGAGATTTGAATCTGGAATGAACAACTGATCAAACTTTATAATTCAGGGGAAATAAAAACTCTTATTTATCTAAACCATATCTAATCGCCATTTGTTTTGTTACTTCTACTTTCGCTTTCTTGTTAATGGTAAAGTTGCCATTACTTATTAAAACAATGGGGAGGAAGAACAAAAATGTATTACTTACCATAAAGTGGTAAATTGAAAAATTAAAACAAAAAACCCATAAAAATACAGCCTATTTGTCTTATTTTTTTTATTTCTGATCTGAACTGCTTCCTAATAATTACAGAATGACAGTCTGGGAGTTGCAATAAAAAGCAACGGAAATAAGAAGAAACAAACTTTGATTAATAAATAATGAGTTGTCTAAGAAATTCAAACATTACTATAAACATTGCATGTAAAAGTATCAATCTGAACTTAATGAATATCAAGTAGAATGTTGGACAAACTCAAATTAAATGTAAACACTTTATTTAATAAAATAGTATACACATGTAGATATGACATGACTGGCACCTGTCAGGATTGACTATAAGATTTAAAGCTCTCTGCTACCATTACTTGAACGGTACAACATTTATGGAAAGTGGTTTGCAGAAGTACTGACTCATGCCTTTGTCTATCAACCATCATGGCATGTAAATTATCAGACATCTGTTAAGATATCAAGTGATGAATTGCAGCCCAGGGAAAAGTAGATTCATGCTTTTTTCAAAATCATTGGTATAAAATGAACATCAACAGATTTAATTAAAATTTATACATATAGTCTGGCAGAATCAGTTACAGTATTGATATGTTATATTGTTTATCTGCATACACATATACATTTTTTCAATCATTTCACTCCAAGTAAAGCAATAAAGCTACTAAGATGGAAGTGGTTACTGAGTGTGAGAGAATATGAGAAAAATATTATGGAGTAAGGACAATAAAAATTAAACAGGAATTTAGAAGACAGAAGATAACAATTAACATTGCATTAAAAGTTTTGAAGATCAAAGTTGACTAGGAAGCAAGAAGCTGGAAGAGAGTTCCACAAGTGAGAAGCATGAAAGGGGAAATTGTTACCATAGAACTTATGTTTAAATTTAACAATTTCAACTGTAAAATAATAAAACCCTGCCACCAATCAAATACTGTGCTTATATTCATAAAATTTTCATATCAAAGAGGAAAGCTCATCAAAACAATTACCATGAAAGTAATTATAGAAAAGACACAGGGAAGATACATTAATGTGGTTGGAAAGTGACTGAAACCATGATGTCAGATCAAGAGTGATAACACTGTAGTTTTTTCTTTGTATTTTATCAAGAATCTCTAAATACATAGCAGAAGCTTCAGACCAAATGTAGCAGCAATATTCAATGCATGGGCAAATATGCAACCATATACAGGGTGTAAACGATAAACTGGCAGTTTGAGATCTCAGACTTTAAACCTTGATAAAGAAGGGACATTTAAAGACATTTAAGATTTGTGTATGTTTATTTAACTGTTTTATTAAATACAAACATTTTATTCTATGCGTCCACCTTCTGCATCCATAACTTGCTGAATGCGAGCCCTAAAAGCATGACAGAAATGGTCATTTTGGTCATATTCCACTTTTTTGCCAGGTCAGCCATTGACTGTGATGGATTTGCTGCAATGGATCATTTCAAGCCACTAAGAAAACTTCTGCTGCGAATTTTATTACTTCTCGGACTGTGAACCTTCCTTTGCATGTCATTACCTTCCCTTAAGTTTGCTACAACATGATAAACAGTCCTAGGAGCATAGCCAGTGTCTCTGATAAGACATCTTATGATAAGACATCTTATGCCCGGCGTGGAACAATTCAGCCATAACCATTCTATGGTTAAATTCTACACTGGCACTCATTTTGTTAGTATATTTAGGTGGCTAATCTGGACTTCAGACTCTAAAGAGTACAGCAACTAACATTTCAGATTGATAATGCTGCTTTAAAAAACCTAAATTGCAGATTGAAATTACTGCCAATTTATCATTTACACCCTGTACACACACATATACTCATTATATATCTCCCTATACACATTTCCATTATATCAGATTTCATGTAAAAGAATTGTAATTTGATGTTACCTGCCTTTCCCATAATTATAATTGGATGGTTAAGAAAAAAAAGAGGGAATTGTGAGTAAGGCATATAGTATCTATATGACACAATTCTTTTACAACTTGGATATATTTTTTGCATGTCCCTTCAGGACATGAGCTTTAATGGCTCTCCATAAATTTGTATTCCTTGTAGCACTAAGCAATGTCTGGGCCTTTATTATCACTTCCACCCTCATCCATTTATGCAAACTCATATGTTACTCACTGCTTAGTTCAGCTTATTTTGCCTTCAATACATACTGTATCAGAATTTCCAAATCTTCTTTCCTTGCTGTGTCCAAGAAATGCCAATTCTTTTGGCCCCAGGTAAAAATGCTCTTTTTATTCTCATGTTAAAACTTTCTTCTTGCTCACATCTTCTAAGTTATTCTCAGTCTTATTCTGTAGAATGGAATTTTTGTTTCCTCAAGTCACCTCTTCGAATATTGTCCACCATCTACTGCTATATTAGAGGATTGATGTTATTTAACAGTTAAGCATTCTCATCTTTGTTTCTAACAAAATTTTCTTCTATTTTAATATTGTGCTTAGTTTCTGGAAGGCATCTTTTACTATTCCTATATATCTTCAGATTTCCATCTCACATTTTCTGTTATTTGTCATAATTTCTTGATTGGAGACATCAGAATTGGATGAGGTCATTTATATGCTACAATGTGACTTAATATATGAAAGTAAACGTTTTCCTAAGTTTCTTTTTATTTAATATTATTCTTTTAGCTGAAGGAAGATGATGTCCAGTCTGTTGTTTGTCAGTCTTTTCTTCTTCTTTCCTAATTAGTATGCACCATATTTGACCTGTCATGTGACCGTTAACGGCCAATCAATGAAGCCCAGTCTGTAAAAAAGAGAATTTTTGGTTAGATCCAGTGAAAAAAAGATGGTATGTGGGTAAAACACTGTCTCTTGTAACATGATGTGCTAGATTTGTCAGTAAAGATAGACTTTTATAACATTCACTATCTTTTTTTAGTAGGGATGAGTTTATGAGCCTCCATTAAAAATAATGTTTAGACAAATAAATAAAAAAAAGACGTATGTGCATATTGTAAAGTTTTATAACATGGGTGTTTTCGTAAGACACTCCCCACCTCCAAATTCGAATTTGCAAAGTTAAGGTTTATGTTGAATGAATGGAGATGAATAAATTCTTGTGGTAATTAAGTAAATTGTAATGAATGAATGAGTCTCGAATCAGATTAGGTAGGTTTAGGATAGTCAGTGATGACCAACTTCACCCCATTTATCCTTTCGGCCAGGTGACACAACTGTATTTTTCATCTTATGAAAATACTCTATTGTCTTTTAGGGTCATAGAAAAAGCATATAACATATTTCTAAAGTTTAATGTGATCGATACCGACTTGGCTGACCGCCTGCACTCACTCTCTCACCGGTGTGACGTGGCTTCCCTGTGCCTCTTTTATAAATACTTTCACAGCTTCTGCTCCGATGAACTTAGATCACTGGTGCCCCCTAGGTACGAATTTGCACGAGACACTAGATTAGCAACTAGGTCCCACCCTTTTACAGTGAAACCGATAAAATGTAACCGCAATTTCTATTCCAACGGCTTCTTTTCTCGCACTTCCCACCTGTGGAATTCTCTTCTGCATACTTGCTTCTCCAACCGACAGCTACAACCTCCAGGAGTTTAAATGTAATATCAATAGACACCTCCTAACAAACTAACTCGCACACATTCTCTCTAACACTATTCCTATGTACCCCCTTACTCGTCTATCACCCTCCTTCTGACATTTCCTATATTCAATTGCTCTCTCAGCACCTTCCCCTAGTAAGCCCCTGCACTGTAGTGGCAGTGGAATGCCTTGCTTGAGGTGAAATGATTAAAAAAAAAAATCTTCTCCTTTTAGAAATCTAAAACCTTCCAATCCCCTTACTCCAAGCTGTGTTCTGTTTCATTTAACGTTTAGATAAATATCTGTACCCAGGCCACCCACATATATTTGATAAATCCCAATAATTTTATTGACAGATAACCATAAAGGAAGAGAACAACTGGAATCAGTGATGTTTCTCATAAAATGCACTTTGATGAGCAAATATTATCAAGGACATTTTCAAATGTTTATCATCTCTCAATGGGCAAAGGATCAGAATAATTCTGAAGAAGCCATAAAGTCTAACTTGCAGAATTTAGGTCTGAGAAATCAGAATGCAAGAATGGATCAGTGCAGCAGAGACATGGTGCCATTAAGATAAAACTGTTCTTGAGAATCTATACTAGACTAGGTAAACAGGGTAGGAATGCACATTATCAAAGAGAAAATTGACATATTTAACAGAGACTTGATTCTGGCCTAGATGAGAAAACACAGTCTCATAATAAAAATTTAAAAAAACAAATTGGTAAAACATATAAAATTCAATGGAATTATGCTAATGTTTAATAACTTCTTAGGTGCTTAATACAAGTGGAGGGGGGGTAATAAATGGGGGTTTAGGATTTTTATCAATATGCAATTGTAGTGAACTATTGCACAGAGCACATAGGGCCAGGATTGGATGCTTTTTTTGTACACTCAATGTAACACTTGAGAAAATCGCTAACCTCCAAAACAAACAGATTTGGTCCACTTGTACAAAAAGTACATAACATGGTAACAAACAGAATGGTGACTGCTGTAGTGAATAAGAGACAAGAGTTGTGTTCAGTCTCATTGGATTATTTGACTTTAGAAAACAGATTATGAGAATTGATTACAAGACAGAAAGAATTGTCTACAGAAATGAATGGGGTAGTTTTAATAAAAAGGGAATTTGGAAGATTATTTAAAGGGTCAAAAAGTTTATAATTTAAGTAAAGAAAAAAAAGAAGAATGACGTGGTAATTGTAGAAAGAAAGAATAAAAGATAATAAGGAACATTATTCTTTTAAACAATGCAATCACAAGAATATGAAACAACTATTATAATAATTATTGCTTACCAAACAGAGCTCTGGTTAAAAGTGGGAAATTAATAAACAGAGTGGTCATAAACTCTTTGAGAGTGGGTGCACAGAAAATGTTCTCAAAAATAAATTAAACAACCCTACCCCTTGTCCAATTTGATGTCAAAGAGTACATTGGCTAAAAGGAATAAGCAATTTTCTACTTGAATTTCTGGGATGAGGAGTTATCACTAAAATTTAAATGCACACTACTGTCCTCATCTTTGTTATTGTTATCACAGTTTTTCATTCATTGTGCCCTCCAGCCTTCATCATATGTATGCCGGTCCAGATGACATAATGGAAAAATTCCAAACTGAATGGGATAAATAAACTGTTCTTGATCCACTACCTATTTCTACCTTTATTCTAGAGACATTATTATTAGAAAGAAAATATATGAAATAATGCAGACGAGAATTCTACTCCTTCAGCTTCTTTTCTTGCACTTCCCGCCTGTGGAACTTGCTTCCTTATTGTTGCTTTCCTGATGGCTACAACCTCCAGGAATTTAAATGCAAGGCCAATACTCATCTCTTAACTACTTGACCCTAGTTCTTTCCACACCGCCCTGTATATCCTTTCCTTTCTCTCAACCTTTTCAACTGTCATCACACCTGTATTCCTATCCTTCTCTTGCTCCTTTCTAACTGGTTCATCTTTCTCTTCAATCTCCTCTAATCTTTTTCTCTTATGTAGTCCCCTGCACATCAACAACATTACTGCCTTGCTCAGGGTGATATGATTTAAAAAAAAAAATAATAATAATAATAATAATATAAATATAATTTAATAAATATCATTAAATTTTTGTTTAAAATAAAACAAACAAAACTAAAATAATAAAAGTTCTAGCATTCAACAGAATATTTTCCTGCATGAAAATAGATACTTTGCAGTAAAATGTGCTGAAATGGCTCTTTTTGCCACTGAACTTCAAAGGGTCAAGACGTACATTATACAGAACATCACTTGTTATCCTAGGCTGTAACTGTCTTTCTTTATCACATGCAATCTTAAAACATAACTAAAATGCACATATACCAGTACACAAAAATAAGTATAATTATCTGAATTTAATTTATAATTTCACATACTTTTAGTGTTGCTTTCTTCTATATTTTTTATTCCTGTGAACACAAGGCTATCACTGCTGGAATGATGTGAATGACCCTCAGATAATCTACTCTAGTTTTTTTTTTTTAGTACGACTCAGTTATTAAGTGGAATCATTACATTGAGTCAATAGCTAAATCTACTGCTAGGAAGGTTGGGTCACTGTGTTGGGCCAGGAAGTTTTTTTCACCTGAATCCATCTTGCACATATACAAACCAACCATCTGACTGTGCATAGAATACTGTTGTCATATCTGGTTAGGCACCCCTGCTGTTCATCTCAGTGTTCTCGACAGGCTCCAAAAGAGAATCTGTAATGTGATTGGTCCCAACCTGGCAGCTTTCTCACCGGCAGGATGTGGCTTCCCTCTGTCTCTTTTATAAATATTTTCATAGCTTCTGCTCCAATGAACTTAGGTTACTGGTACCCCCTCCAGAAGAATTTTCTCGTGCAACCAGACTGGCAACAAAGTCCCATACTTTTATAGTTAAATCAACCAAATGCAGGCAACAATTCTACTCCATCAGCTTTTTTTCTTGCACTTCCTGACTGTGCAACTCCCTTCCATATACTTGCTTTCTTGACAGCTACAACCTCCAGGAATTTAAATGCAAAGTCAATTCCCATCTCTTATCCACTTAACGCCAGTCCTTTCTGCATCACTCTGTGTATCTTGTTCTTTTTCTTTCTCTCTACCTTCACAAGTGTCTTCACTCCTGTGTTCACATCCTTCTCTTGCCCTTTCTCTGACATCCCCTGTAACTGGTTTGTCTTTCTCTTCATTCTACTCCTGCCTAAAATTCTACTGTCTTATGTAGCACCCTGCACATCAGTGGCAGTACTGCCTTGCTTGGGGTGAAACGATCAAAAAAAAGTTACCTAGATTGATATATTCCAGGAATTCTGAACTGAACACTTTATTTAATCTACTGGGGTGGACTGTTCTTGTTCCACTGACCCTATTTTGGGATATCCTATCTAGTCCTTATTTTTATTTAGTACTGCTCATTTATTGCTGGTCCTGTTTCTACTGAGTCCAAGTAGGCACTGCTTAGCCCAGAGATTGAACTCACAATTACTATGTCACCAAAATTCATGAACCAATGCTTTAATCTACTTAGGTTATTGTACCATTGAATTTTCTGCAGCTTACCCCGATCAACAGTGGGAACATTGACCGAAATGTTGTGATAACAACAAAGACGAGGACAATATTCTGCATGTAAATAAATGTTAGTAATTAAGGAAAAATGTATGAAAAAATGGGAAAAGCTTTCTTGTGATGCATTTTGTTCAAATTTGTTATAGCAGTATAAATATACATGCACATGAATGAATAATAATATTGCACAGTGTGATATTATCATAGTGTGGGATAGCTAAAGAGAAAAGTTATTGAGAGAAAAATAAAAAGAACTGAAATGAAATCATCTAGATAAAAAAAAATTTAAAAATTCCCAGCATCAACCATTCATGTGCAGTTGCACCAACATCATAAATTTAACCCAATGAAGTCCTAAAGAACAAAACATATCACAAGAAAACCTTTTTTTATTTTATCATACATTTTCTGATATATAAAATACATACTGCTATCTAATAAGTAATTAAATATATATCTCAAGAAATTAAACATCAAAAATGTTTTTACAAATGATTTAAAGTAGGCTGATCATCTTGACTGTTCAGGTCAATCCATTTTTAATCAGGTTGTCTCTGGATTTCTAATGTGACAAAAGAAAGAAGACTGACTACAAACAGATATAACTCTCCCCCATCAACTTTTTCATTTGTGGGTGGTTGGTTGGTTGGTTGGTGTCTGTGTGTTAGAAGGAATATTTCATCAGCATTAAATAATAATAAAAGCTTTAAGGGTATCTAACTTATTTTAAATGGCAACAATCATTTTTAATTTCTCTAATGTCTTAATAACTTTCAGAAAATTTCAAGCAAAACTCCAGAAAGAAAAAAAAAGTAAAATCAATAAAATTTACTTCATAAAGGTTACACTATACAGAAACTGACATTTTATTAGGAAACAACAAAGGAGATAATCTAATTTCTTCCGCTCTCTTCATGTCTTAAGGATTTCAGATTAAAAACCTGAATGACAGAATTGAAATTTTCACTTTATAATGTTTGATCAATATGATTTATATTTATGAGTGAAATCCGATCTGAAATTTTACGTTTAACTGCAACTTCTTTGCAAACAGTTTCTTTTCTCCCACTTCTCACTTGTGAAACTCTCCACCAGCTTTCTAGCCATCTTGTATTTTCAAAAACTTAAATGCAATGTCAATCATTATCAACTGTCTTTTTGGTTCCTCTTCTTTTATAATGTTTTACTTTTACTTATTCTTTCACACTCAGTAAACCCTTGTGTCTTAGTGGCTTCATTGCATTGCTCGGGATGAAATGATTAAAAAAAAGACACATCTCAAGATATCATATTCTGACACTGAGTAAAGATAGGGTAAAGTCAGCAAACAGAGTATCTGATTTCAACATGCTCTTAGCAAAAAGAACAAAGCGGATCTTTGATAAACAAAAATGGAAATTATTTATGACTTAATATTTTATAAAAGTGCATTTGACGGGTGGACAGATTTTGAAAAGAGTTTTATTTGTTTTATTGAAGAGTTTAAAATGTTTTAACAGAAACGGTTAATCTGTGAAGTTAGAGAAGATTAAAGTTGAATGAAAATAATTGGGATATAATTTCTTAAGATAAGCCACTGATTCAAATGAGCAAGATGACAAGGTTACCAGATTGAGCAACCAAGTACCAAATGTTAGTGATGTTTGAAAGGTCAGCACTAAATTTCAAATTGACTTTCTTCTCCTTAAGAGACCTAATCAAAGGTAACCCCATAAAATTTAAAGTAACAAAATTCAAAAACTAATAACACAAGGCTTTTATAAGCAGTGCAATAATGGCAACCCCAACAACAAGATGGAAGCTACTGAACTTGTTTATTCTAAAATATAAAAAAAAGTGTTTGCTGAACCCATATTTCAGTAACCAATACTCATCAGGAAGGAAACCAGTATATTTTTTTTTAATCGTGTTCATCCCAAACAAGGTGCAAGGGATTATTGGGATGTAAGATAATGATTAACACTGTATTTAAATTTTTGAAGATGAAAGTTGATTGGAAAGCATGGATACAAAAGAGATTCTCTCAAGCAATAAGTGTTAATGAAGAACCTATTAGCATAGAACTTACAGTTACATCTCACCAGCTCAGCTGTAAACTGAAGAGATCTCATGGCCAATTTAGTGTCGAGTTTGTAAAATCTAATTGCACAAAAAGAATCTAAGCATATACAAGCCTACACATTTTCATGAGCCAATTAAAAAGCATAAACATTTATTTCTACACCAATAAAAAAGCATTTTTCATGAGACAGTTGGCTTACCAACTTTACTATGTGTGGACATCTTTGTAAACAAATTGGATACAATTTCTCATTATATAACCAATCAGGAGTTAGAGAAAAATCTAAAATCGAAGCCTGTTTCATCTTTTAAAAACACATAAATAGTGTGAATTTTTGCTTGCTCTCCAGAGAGAAACCAGTTAGCTATAGGACTCTAATGTCCAGGAGACATACATTTGCTTACTCTCTCACTTTCTCTTTCACACTGCATTCATTGATTCTCATTTTTTTTCTTTTTACTTATTTACAGTCGGCAAGAAAAAAAAAAGATCAAAGACACCACTGCCATTCTTTTTATCACTAAGAATGTAGCTCTTCGCTTGCTACTGTGGCACACACAGTAAAAAAGAGACATGTCTTTTCTTCCACAAATTCGTTTCACATCATTTAACTAGTTTAAAATAATGAATCCTAAAACCCCACTTACAAAGAAAAGAGACTTTATGCAGACTTTCAACACACATATTTCAAATCAGCATAATAATCTGTTCAATTTCTCTTGTTAAATAAATTTTACATTTATTATTACAAGTGGGACATTTTTATTCTTTGTTCATGTTTTGTTCAACAGAATATTGTTTCAATGTTGGTGGGCAATGTTGGTGGGCAATGTTGGTGGGCTTAGATATGTTTGGCACAAGGTCATTTTTAATCATAGCCAATACCACAGTAGTACTGCACTAAAATTCATAAAGTCTAAGTACCATAGCGAAGAGCTCATCCAAACAATTACAATGAAAGTATTTATAGAAAAACACCAAATCAAGACGAATAATATTGTTTATTCTTCTTTGAATTTTATCAAGGATCTGTAGATATTGCAGCAATAATATTCTAAGCATGAGTGAATAGTAGACTTGTAGATTTGTAAGATAGATTCTAGAGTGAAAAATTGTCTATCATGACCTAGTACACCAAATTTCTTAGCTGCTTACCTAGCAATGGATTCAATATCGTCTTTCCACTTCATGTCAGCTAAGAACATTAGCATTAGCATGAGAAGGTGCAACAAGCCATTGTCTTGGAGGTTAGCATCAGCCAAGTTGATGCAAGGCAGAAAAGTGTCTCTAAGATGATTAAGAGAGATTAGTTTAGTTTTGAAGATATTAAAATCAACAAACTCATATTTTGAACCTGATAGCAACAGACTGATGGTTGATTTTGAAATCAGCTGCCAATAAAAATCTAACAGCTATATATTGAATAGAAATGATACAGGTTCCATAAGAAATGACTGACAGAAATTCACTTAAGTTTATATTTCTCATGTTTTTCTTATTTGTGTACAAGAAATTTCTTTTCTGGAATTGTGTATATAGGAACTGTCCAAATGATTGTTCATTTCAAGTGCTTTTTATATTAACTGTTTTCAAGGAATTGTGCTTTTGCAGTTGGTGTATAACCTATTGAGACATAAACATATATTTAATTATCAAACATGGTCAGTTCATTATAACCACATTCATACCTTATTTTAAGCATCTTTTTATGATGAGTGCTTCTATTATTTTTATCTGTCTTTTACAATTAAATGTGTGTATGAAGTTTTTGTTTTTAGTGTGTTCCATACTGAAAATGGGATGTTTCATGTTAGTTTATTACATGTATATAATTTATTGTCAAGCTTGTATATTAAGATTTTAGAAGTTGAAAAACATTGTTTTGTATGCAACATTGCAGTTCTTCATCTTCATTTAATTTATTATTCGTTTCTCTTTCAGAGCTTATCAGTGTGACTAATTGTCTTGAGAAATGGATTTATTGTCAGAGAACTAGAATGCACTGAAATGCCAACCAAAGTCTGAATACAATCAAATACACCCACAGAAACACAACAAACATTCTTATCTATTCTAAGCAATTTTCTTTAAAAAATAAAATACTAAAAAAAAAATGAAGAAGAAAAAAAAATTGTTCACATTCTTATTTTCACATTTTTTTAATTTATTATGAACAATTGAAAACATTTTTTTTAATGAAATACACGCATATCTACACCCACTGAACACTCTGTAAGTGTCTACCCACTCATATCTTTCTTATGACTTAATACATGAACATTTGAAGCCTATAGAACAGTGGTTTGCTAGCTAGTTTTACAAAGCCATTATTATTTACTTAATCATGTCAGACTAAAGTCCCTTCAGAAGGTCATATATTGATGATGGGGCTATGCTGATAACATAGGTGATCATAGTTTGGATAAGAATAATCAATATTCTCTATCAAGTGTTCTAAGAATTGGGGTACTTTTCCTGTACAGAAAATATGATCTAAAATAAGGATGAAAGCAGTGATAGCACCAATCCTAGATCCATTAAAGAATTCAGGATGTTCACTTAGTGGATGCTAAACATTTTATATAGTATATTGGAAAAGAAATTGGACATAGAATAGTTTGTACCAGAGGTAGTTTTGGCCAAAATTAATAATTGTTATCAAACCAAAACAGCAACCTGAAAACTAGTCATGTTCTTAAATAGCTTTGTCAGAGTGAGACTTTCATATGGATGTCATGTGTGGCGCTAAACCTGTTAAGGAATATTTGAACTTTTGACTGTATACAACTGTTTCCCAAGAGCAATGGTGAAAAAAAGCTTGGAGCAAATATAACCCGAGGGTCTTGATAAAGCTCATTCTTTTTTGAACACTGTGAACTGTCACTACAGAATCACAGAGTACAGAACCAAATAACAGAAACCACATCACTTGAGGATTAGAAACTACTAAAATGGATAGCACATGTAACTTGAAGAGAAAATAATGGTATAATTAAGATGTTGACATTACACACTACTTCAAATAAAAGGTTAGGAAAGAAACCTCCATCAATACGGGAAAGTGCAATAACAGCTACTGGATTTCATAAACCGATTTTCCTAAAAAGAGTGTTTTAAAAGATTTTATAAATTTCAACCAAAAACAGTCAATGAATGACAAATGTTTCCTTCTAGGGAAAACAGCTAATATTACCATAACTGAATATCAAAAGAAATATTTCATGAACTAATGACTTACAAGCTAATCTCACAGATTAGAACTGAAGTGGGTTCAATACTCATTAGGTACCCCATATTCATGCCCATATGTCAAAGTTTACTAAATATTCAAAATACTTATTTCAACTTCAAAATTACTTTGATAGATTTGTCCACAAATTCTGAAAAAAAAAATGTACATGAAATGACTTTATCAGTGATTAAAAAATACAGACTCTAAAACTTAAAAGCAACATATTCCACTAATACAAAGTTGAAAGATTATCTGGAGACAATTCCTAAATCTGCTACTAAGAACATTTGCTCCCTGTGTTGGGCTATGCAATCTTCCATGCCCAAATCTATTTTACATACTTATAAGTCTACCATTCATCCATGCCTTGAATATTGCTGCTATATATGGCCTAGTGCTTCTGCTATATATTTAGATATTCTTGATAAAATCCAAAGAAGAATCTATAATGTTTCTCTCCAGAATCTATCTTACATATTTATAAGTCTGCCATTCAACCATGCCATGAATATTGCTGCCACATATGGCCTGGTGCTTCTGCTATGTAGTTAGAGATTCTTGATAAAATACAAGGAGAATCTGTGATCTTATTGGTTCTGACCTGGTATGTTGACTTCAGTTACTTTTCCACCACTCTAATGTAGCTTCACTGTGCCTTTTCTATAAATACTTTCATAGAAATTGTCCTGATGAATTTTCTGCTATGATACCTAAACTGATGAATTTAAGTGCAAAACTAGATCAGCAACAAGGTCATACATTTCACAGTTGAAATGGCAAGATGCAACTGCAAGTTTCATGTTATTAGTTTTGTTTCTTGCTTGTAGAAATCTCTTCCAGATTCTTGCTTTCCAGGCAACTTTGATGCTTAAAAATTTAAATGCAATGTCAATTGTTATCTTCTGTTTTCTTAATTCCTGATTTTTTTATTGTTTTTGCTCCTTTCACTTTTTCTTATATTATTTAACACACTGTAATTCTTTGCATCTTTGTGACTTTATTGCCTTGATTGTGGTGAAATGATTTTTAAAAAATCAACAAGTTTGAAAAAATCACTGACTAATATTGATTTTTAACTATCAATAAACTTTTTTTTATATTACAAATTTGTAATTTTTAAACTGTGACTTTATTATGTT
Organism: Ascarosepion bandense; assembly: GCA_037127315.1. NCBI lineage: Eukaryota > Metazoa > Mollusca > Cephalopoda > Sepiida > Sepiidae > Ascarosepion > Ascarosepion bandense. The sequence continues at coordinate 6,012,283 of JBBBDQ010001308.1, forward strand.
TCTCTGTTTATCTCCCTGCTGCTATGCTACAATTTGTCACACTGATATAGTTATGTTATTGTTATGTCATGAGGCAAGTAAAAAAAAAAAAGTGAATTGGGAAAACCTTAGTATATTTCAATGATTTGATTAAATTCTATGTGCAAATATTAACTTCCCCAAAGAGAATCAAGGTTGTTCTCACACTGACAGCTTAGCACTAAGAATCAAAATACAATGAGGTAAAAGTTCTGAAATATCTAATTGAAATAAATATGGGACAGTTGGAAGCTCTAGACCAACTACCTGGTTGATGAGATTCATTATCATAAAACATTTTCAGATTACTGTTGTGATGGCTTCTCTTCGTAGTGTTTGGTTGTCTGCAATGAATAAGCATTTCACAACTCAGGAGGGATGAAAAAATTAGCAGCAACAGAAACAACCATGAAAGAAGCTGAATATGGAGTGAAGATGAGCAGAACATGAATAAGACTTCCACACATAAGGGATGAATGTAGCAGAGACACTGGAAAAAACAAGCTAGGATGAACAAATTTCAGGTGATGCTGGATAACACATCTACTTAAGCTTAGATAGAAAACCTTGGTGTTGCTGAGCAATCATGACTTATGGCCCACTGCTTCTCAGAAAATGCACCTACTTTTATTGTGCCCAAAACATTAGCAGTTGGCTAGCAAAATGAATCATTTGAATAACTAGCACTGCTCAGCCTTCGTCTTGACTATTTTGTGGAGAAGGTGGTAGTTATCTTATTTTTTCATATTCAGATGTCCCAGAAGTTTACAGCAATTCTGTTCTGGCAGAGCAGCCATTTGCTTTCTTTTTATAGAGGCAGGAAACTAAAAACCGTCTGTTTGACTGATGGGGTGGGTGCCATTATCAGTGGTGATAGGCAGCTCAGTCTGCATTTTGTTTCTGCTACACATTATAAATCTCCTATACAATTCTGATATTATTATTTATTCTAATGTTAGAAAATCTTCTTTTATGTGCCATGCCCCTTCACGACGTATGTGATCAGAGCCCTTCACATCTCCCTAACCCTTGTGGTTCTTTACATCCTTTCTCTTGCTATTTCTCTCTGCCACCCATTCCCTCAAGACCTCCAAATATGTCAGGCACTGCTTTCCCCTGTCTCTCTTTCCCTCTATCTGTTCTGTGAGTATCGGATTCTCCCAGTTTTCCTTCATCATTATATGTCCCACAGAGTTCAGCTGTCTTTTCTTGATGTTAAGCATCAGTTTCAGTTTCTACTGAAGAGTCAGGTAACAATTACTTTCAAACCAATGAAGGTTCAGATGTTAAAGAAAAGGAAGAACCAAATAAAGTAATCTCAAAATTCACCATTCATTGTTGCAGATTACCCAGCTTCTCATCTTCTCCAAGAAGCAACAATAAAGTAAATCACTAATATTTCCATTTCTTAAAATCTTTTTCAGAACTCTAAAATAAGTTTAGAAATATTTGTAACTTTTTTTAAAATTGTTTTCCTGCAAGCAAGGCAATAAAGCCACTAAAATGCAAAGATTTACTGAAAGTGAAAGAAAATGTGTTTATCCAGTTGGTGATTCTACAGATATGCTGCTTCAAGTGATAACATTGTAAAAGACAAACAGTAAATATTGTGTTTCAAACAGCATAATATTTAATATTTTAAAAATTAGTTACAGCTGCACAAAAAATATTACACAAATAATAAAAAGCCACAATAAAAAATTAACAACCTACAATAATGATATCGAAGAAGCTCAATGCAACTGCAGAAACGGAACTACATGTTCACTCCAGAGAAATTGCCAGCAAACAAACATAGTATATAAAGCCAAGGTAAGTGCAAACAACAACACTATATACTACATCGGTGCCATTGAGGGACCATTTAAGAAAAGAAATAACAACCACAATCTTTCATTCTCCAACAGAAAATACTTGAACAGCACTACACTATCAACATACATTTGGCATCTAAAAGACAGAAATATTTCACCAACAATAAGCTGGAAAATACTGAAAAAAGCACGTGCCTACAACAACATTACAAAAAATGTCTACTTTGCCTACATGAAAAAGTAGCAATTATATCTCATACCCCACAAAAGAACTTACTAAACACGAGATCAGAACTAATTTCCAAATGCAAACATGAAAATAAATACCTATTATCACAATTTATACCAAATGGATAAAAAAAAAACAATAATCGCTGATACCATAATCCTATCAACTATTCTCTAGTTCAAACTACCAACATACAAAAAATAAAAAAAACAAGCTAATAACCAACTTTAAAATAAAAAAATAACAATACAGCCTTAAATAAAATAATAGCAATTCTTACCTGTCATAGTTTCACACAGAACCCATCATGAGTACATATGTACATACGAGAAATTGCTACACTATTCGAATACACCAACCGAATGTGTATGTATATGTGCAACGGCACACATATAGATATATATACTGAGCCCTGCACTATTCGCATATATATGGGTGTACCAATGTATACATATATGTCTGCGTCTGTCATGATGACAGATTTCCCCCACTTCCACAAATGTCTGCATCTGTCATGATGACAGATTTCCCCCACTCCCACAAAAATCCATGGATATACGCAACCCTACATATAACCAATTTTTCAAAAAATTAATCAGTTTGTCTGACGATCGCAAGAGTGTGAAACCCAGGGTTACAAACTCACACCTATATATATATATATATATATATATATAACCAAGTATGGGTGGAATAATATTCCCCTTCCAAAGAAACACTATTTTTAAAAAAGTGCTCAATACAAAGTAGAGCTAATAATATGGCTACTTTTGTGGTGATATTGTAACATTTCAATGTTATAATTTATTAATAAATATTATTATTATTATTATATATATATATATATATATATATATATATATATATAAAGAAAGAATACAAGAGGTGTTTATGACTAATGTATATATATATATATATATATATATATATATATATATATATATATAAGAATCCAAAAATAAAACAATTATTACTCTGAAGAAGTCTTTTTAAAAATGAAAAGTTCTTTTATTCCATTTTAACATTCCATTACCTACTATTAATCTGATAGATAGAATAATATATATCTTTCATGATGGAGATTCTTCAGCTTAAACTTGTTGGTTTCATATTTCACATTTTTGCCTAATGGGATTGAGATTAGAAAGATCTTGTGACAAGAAACAACACAATGACATTTTTTTTATACTCCTCTCACCATTTTCATACATCTTATACAATGTGGTCGGGTGCATTGTTTTGCTGAAAGATATAACTGTCAAGGCAAAAAAAAGTGTTGCCATGATGAAGGGCATTTAGCCTTTAACAATGTTGAACAAAGCGATACTCAATAAAGCACCATCAATATGAAGGATTCTCCATAAAGAATCTCTCAAAAATATCTCACTGTCTCCATAAGCTGGTGCCTATCCCTCAGTATACACTGGCACTATCATTTCTTTACTCAAGTTAACAACGCTCATGTACTCTGCTATTTACCGGATTCAGAGGAAAGTAAGACTCAACAGACCAGACAACATTCTTCCATTGATACAAAATCCAGTTCCAATGCTTGCATGATTACTGAAGTTGCCTTTGGTGATGGACATTTTTTTAAAATGGCAACTGATTGACTATGCAGATCCATACAAAACAAGGATTAACATACAGCTATTCCTCATTTAACAAATTCACAGGCATAAAAACCAGATACAAATTCTTATAAAAATACAAAAAATGAAAATTTAATCAGTTGGTATTGTATATTATACAAAAACTTTGATGATTTTTTTTCTCTTTCTCCCAAATGAATCAAAATAAATGAAATAATATGAATAAAAATAAAAATAAATTAGAATTCACTTGAACTATATTTATAATATGCAAACCAAATTGATAGATTGCGTTGACAACCACTCTACCACAGAAAGAAATGGCAACCTACTGTGAGAAAATCTTCTACCTAGTCAGTCATAGATCAAAAGAGACATGATTGCCAAAGCATGTATGGCACTTGACTGACTTAATTTAATGTTACATGAATGATAATTTGAGTTTGTACTCAGAGTATCCTGAAAAACTGAAGCTTATCAAGACAGGACACTTTTCACTGACAAATATGTGAGAACTAAGATATTGCAATGTTTGTGAAGAAAACTTTAAAAATTCATAAGAATTAAGAGTTGATAAAATGACTAAATTAACACATTACATTAGAGCAGACATGTTATTAAAACACATTCTATTAATTAATCTGTTTCAAACAAAATAAAAAAAACCTTTTCATTGAAAAAGATACAATATCCTTGCTGAGTTGACATCAACTTAAAAAAAAATTTAATTTATAATTAATAGAGAAAGATAAAATTTAGACAGCATTTAAAATATATATGCAATTATTAATGGGCATCTAGGCATGAACATTTATTAAGTTCTAAGAAATTTTACACTCTTCAAGCAACACATTTTAAAGCATTTTTGTGTGAAATATTCATGGACATTTTGTATCTCCTATGTCATCTATACATGTGGTATGAATAAACAGCAATATATCAAGTAGGCAATCCACATGAAAATTCGAGTAGCAGTCAGGTGTAACAGCCTGAGACATTAAGAAATCTTCTTGTCTAGTCTATTCCCTGCTGTATGAAAACTGCCCTCATAAGAAGAAAAATGCCAAAAAGAAGAACAATTTCTGTAAATCATTGCAACTATTTCTGGAATATAAAACATTTTGGATTTACACTTTATCCATTCTTTTTTTTCCCTTTTTGGGTGAGTTGAATGTTTTTACATGGTCAAAGTTTTTATGCTCTCAACATCCCATAACATCAAACAGTGGAATTACAATTTTTGTAATGTGTAGTAGGAACGGTCAGCCATGCCTGGTAAAGGGCCAATTCCCAAACATAGCCGACACTCCCCACAACTTAGAGAGTTTATTAGAAACATCGTCAAAATTATCAGAAGGTTGAAATATGGAAGAATAAAAGTATATCTTTTATATGTTTAAGTAGAATTTTATTAACAGAACAGAATAACATCAATTCAGAGAAGTTAAATGTTCCAGAGAAATAGTAACAAGAAGTGTATTCAGTGCTTGTAGTCGTAAGTAGCAGAAGGTGTGTATGTAGAAAGATTGACAGGTTACTAATAAAGTTTGTGTTCCTTTCCTTTT